>CAUYRT010019554.1:0-15237 GCA_963574885.1 Lepilemur ruficaudatus
AAGGGAGAGTCTTCTAGGAAGAGCCTGGTCCAAGTCCTGGTGGTGGCTGGCCGTGGTCTAGTGCACACTGCTTATGCCCTAGCAAAGTGCTCCTTGGTCAGCTCTGGCCATCCCCCTCCACCTGGCCCCTTCTTCCAGAGAGGGGGCAGGACAGGCCCCTCAGGGTTAGCAGCAGGATTTGGTCATCAGCAATCAGGAGCCCTTAAGGAGGCAACCTGCTTCCCATACAGCTGATGGTTGCCCTGGTGCCTGCCTGGGCAAGGGTAAGAGCCCAGCAACAGCCCAGGAACCCTCCAGCAGGTCTGCTCCATATCCCCAGGGTGGGAATCAGTGCTAGCTTACCCTAAAAGCTAAGCAAGTGCTTAGTTCACCATCAGGGAAGAATCTGCACCCACCCCTTACTGATTTTTGTCTGCTTATTGTTATCAACTTCTTGTATTCTGCCCATTTTTCCATTATATTTTGAAGCCATTAGGCTCATATTTAAAATTGTTAAAATCTTCCCAATGAACCTTTTCTATATGAAGTATTCCTTTTTATTTCTAGTAAGTCTTGTCTTAAAACCTATTTTATCTATTCCGTGCAGAATATCTTTTGCCCACCTTTTCTTTCAACTTTTCTGAATTTTTGTTTCAGATGTGTCTCTTATAAAGAGCTATTATCAGCTATCTATAATGCATAACAATAGCTAGAAAGTGTTCAAATGTTTGGACGAAATACACTTCTAAGTAACCCACAGTTCAAAGAATGAGAATTAGAAAAATTTGAGTTGAGCAAAACTACTACATATAATACTTGTGGGATGAAGCTAAAGTCCTAGTTATAAGTTACAAATTAAAAAGGGGGGTAGGCCGGGCACAGTGGCTCACGCCTGTAGTTCTAGCACTCTGGGAGGCAGAGGCGGGAGGATCACTCAAGGTCAGGAATTCGAAATCAGCCTGAGCAAAAGCAAGACCCCATCTCTACTAAAAATACAAAGAAATTAATTGGCCAACTAAAAATACATAGAAAAAATTAGCCAGGCATGGTGGCGCATGCCTGTAGTTCCAGCTACTCCGGAGGCTGAGGCAGGATTGCTTGAGCCCAGGAGTTTGAGGTTGCTATGAGCTAGGCTGATGCCACGGCACTCTAGCCCGGGCAACAGAGTGAGACTCTGTCTCAAAAAATAAATAAATACATAAAAATAAAAAATAAAAAGGGGAGTAAAAATTAATGAACAAAGCATCTCAAGGAGTTAAGAACAGCAAATTAAACACAAAGTAAAATAATAAAACTGAGAGCCAAAATTAACAAACTATAAAACAAAATCAGGATAGCCAAAAGTTAATTTCAAGAAGACTAATAAAATTGGCAAATCTGAGACTGATCAATGAGAGTGCAAAGACACAGTGATCAGTTCTATGAATGAAAACAGCAGCATCACTGCAGATCCTGCAGGCATTAGAGGATAAGGACAGATTACAGACTTTGTATAATAAAAATTTAGATAACACGGACACAGTTCTAGAAAAATAACTTGCCCAAACTGAATAGAACATTGACATAGTCCTATTACTATTAAAGATACTGAACCAATTTAAAACCTCCGTACAAAAACTCCAGGCCCAGAAAGCTTCAATGGTAAATTCTATCAAACATTTAAGAAATAATTCTGTTAGATGAACTGTACCAGAAAACAGAAAAATATACACCCCAACTCATTTTATGAAGCCAGAATAACCTTGATACCAAGGCCTCACATGGAGAGTACATAAAAAAACTGTTAAGTCAATGTCATGAACAAAAATCCTAAACATTAGGAAAGGGAACCGGCAATACATAAAAGGACAATGTATCATGACAAATTGGGCTTACTCTATGAATACCATTTTAAAAGATTAATAGAGAACTACTGTATACTCAGTAGATGCAGACCAAGTATTTGATAAAATTGAACATATATTCATGTTAAGTACACTTTTAAACCAGGAATAAAAAAATCTTTCTTAATATAATACAGGTTGAGTATCCTATATCCAAACGCTTGGTACCAGAAGTGTTTCAGATTTTGGATTTTTTTTCAGAGTTTTGAATACCTGCATTATACTTACCAGTTCAACATCTGTAATCTGAAATTTGAAATCTGAAATGCTCCTTTGAGCATCACATCGGTTCTGAAAAAGTATCAGATTCTCAAGCATTTCAGATTAGGGACACTCAACCTGCAGAAGGCATCTATTTAAAAAAACCTACAGTATACATCATAGTGAAATGCTGTAAGTTTTCCTTTTGGGATCAGGAATATGACAAGGATGTCTGCAATCATCATTTCTAATCAACATTGTACTGACGGGGTCTGGCCAGTGTCATAAGGTAAGAAGGAGAATTAAAAGTATAAAGATTAAAAAGAAACAAAATTATCATTATTTGCATATAGTGCAATTATATATGTAGAAAATTCAAAAGGATGTAAAGATACACTATAATAATCAATTTTAGCAAGGCTGTCAGACAGAAAATCAATATAAAAAAAATACAGCACTTCTATATACCAGTTCTAAACAGAACATGAAAAGTTTTTTAAGATATCATTTACATTAGTATCAACTTCCTAGGAATAGATTTAACAAAAGACACATGATTGCAGAGAAAACAGTAAAACTTTATTGAATATAGATTTAATAAGTCAATGTAATAGCATGTGTAGCTTCAGTTTGTCTTCTTGAAGTTAGGACTGGTCCATTGTCTAAAATATAAACATAACAGATCAGAGTGAAATCATTTGCCAAGAATGTTTTCATTAATCAAGAACAAAAGTCAAGAATTAAAAAAAAATTAAGTAAAACATTAATGTAATAGTTGGGACATTACTTAGCAGAACTTTACTGAGATGATACAAAAAGCGCACAAAGGACGCTAGTTTTGGTTTTGTAAGATGAAACTAAAACCAGAACCCTAACTGCTCTATAGACTTCTATGCTAATGTACATTTTCAGGCATATGAACACTAATTTTTAAAATGCATCACTCTTTCTAGGGTGTATGAGGAAACAAAGACTTCTCAAACCCAGAACAGATTAAATTCTACGAGCCCATTTAAAGATAATTTTAAGTAGAGAGGGAAAACAACCAGTGATTTCAGTTTAAAAGAAAAAAAAAACTTCAAGAAGCAAAACAAATAAGCAAGCAAATACAGTCATTCAAATGTATTAATTGGAATACTGTACTATTATATATTAGCTAAAATAATTATGTCATACTTTGAACTGCTTAACTAAAAAGGTCAAAGGACAGCATTTCATTTGGTTTGTCTCTTTTATACAAAACAATTCATTGATCTAGTTCAACCTTTATGTGGTCTATTTATAGTAAGGTGGCCACTCAACCCATTGGCACCTGTTGTCCTGGCATAGGTATTCACAGCACTCTCTTTAACTCTCAGGAGTGTCATGGATTAGGTGATAAACATACAGATCCATCTTATTTTTTGGTGTGTAAAAGTGATTTTGATAAATAATTCTGGCAAATTAAAGAAACGATACTATTGTTCAGACATGCAGTTACTACTGGTATAGGTTAAATAATTTATATACTTTAAAAAGCACTTGGTCACTTGCCTTGAGTTTCAAAAGACTTCTCCAAAATTATAATACTTTCATGTTTTATAATTTTACAAAATGACTTTGACCTAATTATTTTCCGTGACACTGTCTTTGAAACAAATATCTGGTGTCTAAACTACCTTTCAAACAGTATTTGTATGTGAGACTTATTAACTAAAGTACAATATACTATACAAAAGAGTTAACCCTATGACTTCCATTCTGAATGAATAACATACCTGCTTTCAGAACTTTAGCTTATTCCGGAGTACGTGGAGGAGTCTTCGCTTTCACATCTGGGCCATCTCCACGCCCACCTCCAGTCTTTTCCTGAACCATTTCCGGGGGACCACCTTCCAGTTCAAGATCTCCTATAAATCAAAAGTCATCAATATAAGCAGTAAACCATACATTAGTGTTATTAAATAAAGCACTGTAGGACAGTATCCTAACAAGTGTAATTAAGAATAAGAATGTAATGAGTATTGGAGTTTTCTGCTAGAAAATGGGCAAGTTGAGGTTCTCAAATACTACTTCCTCTATGAAGCTTTTTTTTTTCCCCTACGGCAGTTTAAGACAACTTAGTTGTCATATTCATAACCTACATATATTTCTGTTATTGAAATTATCTCATTAGATCAGTAGTTTATAAGAATTTCCTTGACTAGATTGTGAGCTCAAGATAGAAATCATCCTCTCATTTGTATTTATATCGCCAGCACCTAGTATACTACCTGGTACCCAGTGTGTCCCAATAAATGAGTGGAAAAAAGTCTTTAACAATAGTAACATGAGACAAACCCAAATTAGGGAACATTTTATAAAACTGATTTGGACTCTGGTTGCCAATGTCATGAAAGACAAAGAAAGACTGAGGAACCCTTCCAGGTTAAAGGAGACCAGAGATATAGGGCAACTAAACGCCATGGGTGATCTTGGAATGAATCCTGGATCAGGAAAAAAAAATGCTGTATTACTAGACCAACTGACAAAACTGCAATAGACTTTATATTAGATAATGTTTTCTCAATGATAAATTTCCTGAATTTGATAATTAAAAAATAAAGGAATATATGACAAATAGATTATGGCTCAGGAAGACAAAAGTATTGAAGACTTTTAACAGTAACTAAGAAATGATTTCAATTTTTATTTGTATTATGAAATTTTCTAAAACTTGCAATGTAAAAGCTAACCATAATATATCTAGGTTTGCTCAAACTTTTGATGCAATGACTTAAGCCCAGAAAAAAACATCCCAAGACGACTATGTTCAGCTAGTGAAATAGTTTACAATTTTGCCTAAATTTAATGTAGTTTCCGTTGGTTTGCTAATGTAGAATCTTAGCAAGCCCAAGGACTGTATTTTTCCAAGCATGCCAAATAACTCTTAAGATACAGTACAGATAAAATGCTAAAGAGGAAACTTATCATAGAGAGGGACTACAGTCAGCTGCAAACTACACCAAACAGGTTTCCAGCCAATTTTCAGAGAATGGTTTATTCATTCCTGTTACTAGCATGTAATCATACATGAAATACAAAATATTCCTCCATACCCTCTTCATTGCCAGCCACGGGTGCTCCTGCTCCTTCTCCGACCTCTCGTCCAAGTTCAGTTTCCTCCCTCTCAATTGGTGGTTCCTCTTCATTTCCACTGGGCTTCAGGGCCTTGAGGAGGGTAGGTGCAAACAGTAAAGAGTACTGTTATTAATACTAGGGCAATAGAAGTCACAAATACACATACTATGTGGTGATAACTAATCACAAGTAAGTTTGAAGTTTTTCCTATCCTCTTTTCTGTAGGTACTCTGAAGATTAAACATTACTCTTCCTATACAGAAAACACTTCAAGAAAGGAGTTACCTGCAAGGCCTGATAATTCTGGAAACCATTTTAATCTTCTCTGGCCTGTGTTATTTATTAATAAGCATGACAGGGAAGTCATAAGGACTACTGCTAGGCTCACAACAACATACATATGCAGACAACACAAGAACATAAGTCTCTCTGCTCAGTGTTTTATTCATGGGATTCAGTTTTCAATCACTGTCAGCAGGGAAGTCCTTTATACAACAGATCTGTACTAGTTCAACAACTTTTTCAATTTTTTCCAGAAAAATAAATTTCTGCAAATGGAAATAAGATGTTGAAGTACTCACAGCCATAGCTGCAACCACAGTGGAAGATTCCTGTCCATCTCCTCTCCCTCTGGATTTTGATCGCACACGTCTGCTCATTTTTCAAGCAGCAATTAGAAAATCGTGATCTGAAAACTGCAATAAAAAATAATTATGCTTGACTATTTACACACCTGCCTGCTGATTGTAATTTATTTATTTATTTATTTATTTATTTATTTTTTACTTTTGGTGATATTTCCAAAATAAGTCCCGGGTTAAACAATAACCATTTCTGTTTTCCAATCGCATAAAATAGGGCTATTTGCAAATCCCTGTGTTTCTCTCACAACCAACTTCCCAGAGAAATGACCTCTAAGTACTAGATAAAAAACGGGGGCCCGGCCTGGCACGGTGGCTTACACCCTTAATCCTAGCACTGTGGGAAGCTGAGGTGGGAGGATCGCTTGAGCCCAGGAGTTCCAGACCAGCCTGAGCAAGAGCGAGACCCCGTCTCTACTAAAAATAGAAAAATTAGCCAGGTATCTTTGTGTGCGCCTGCAGCCCCAGCTACTCGGGAGGCTGAGGCAGAAGGATCGCTTGAGCCCAGGAGTTTGAGGTTGCTGTGAGCTAGGCTGACACCACGGCACTCTGGCCGGGGTGACAGAGCGAGACTCTGACTCAAAAAAAATGGGGGGCTTTCCTAAAGAGAGTTAATCTCACAAACAAAATTATGAAGACATTTTGTAACATACAGCCAAGGCCAGCTCTGCCTCCCCTCCCTAGGTCCCCAGAGGACTCTGAAATATGTCCTGTGAGCAGTTTCAGGCGCCCCCGGGACTCAAAGATACTTCAAAAAGTATCCCCAAGTTTTCGTCCCACCTTCACCTGACCCGTCCCCTCCACTGCCCCTCTCCTCCCTTGTCCCAGCCCCACCATGCGAACAAGGCTCATGGCGGCAGCGGCGTTGCCGCCGCCTGTGAGGAGAACGACGACGACCCGGAGGCCCTTCCTCCTGAGGCCCCAGAACGCGCCAAGAACTCGCCCGAAGCCCGCCGGCTCCTCCTCACAATCACTCTCACACTTAAACTCCCAAAGGGACTAATTTGAGGACATACCAGCTGAATCGCAGTCAGCGAGAAAGAACTGAGACCGGAGAGACGCCACCCCCAACCGCTCAGCCCCGCGGCGTTCACCACGAGGTGCGCATAGGCTTATGGGAAGGCGCACAGTGGGCATGCGCACTGAGACAGGCGCTTGCGCACTAGCTGAGGCTCCCCGCCCCTCCCCCACCAGGAACCAACTGAAGCCCCCAGATCCGTTACTCTGTTGGCGGTTACATATGCCTCCGGGACTCAAATACCTCAATAGTGTACCCCCTCGACACCCACCCCAACTTCAGCTGGCCCCCTCCCCTCCTTGGCCCACCTTCCTCCCGTCCCGTCTTCACCACAGTAACAAAGCCTATGGCGGCGTCGCCAACTGTGAGAACAACAACCTCGAGGCCCTTCCTCCCCCAATTCACCAATCGTACCGCCTGACCTGCCCAAAGCCCACATGCTCACTCACTCACACCCGTTCTCACTTACACTTGCTACAAGACAGCAGAGAGCCTGGTAAAGAATCACGAAGGGAACAGAAACAGCACTTACCTACCGTTACAGCCTAAGCACCACCTCTGTGGCGTCAACTCCACCAGCCAATCCCGAAGCCCCAAAATGCGCGGGCTCCCTTGCGCTTGCGCAGTGGGATGTGTCACGTGGGCTGTCTTTTCATTCCTCCCGCATCGCATAGAGGCTCCGCCCCATGTGGGTGAGGGCGTGGCCTTCTCAGTGCTGGAAAAGATTTGTACCTTGTACCTCTTCTCCTCTGAAATTGTATGTCCTTGTGTGTTCAGGAATGTTCCCAGACCTGCATTTCACCTACTAATTTACCTTCTAAATTTTCTTCTCAGTCCTGCTACCTCAGTGGCCCTCAAGAAAGTCTTTAGTCTCCCCAGAGATGTATGAAACTTTTAGGTTCTGAGAGAGTGCAAAGCAATTTTAAACACGGCAGGAATCCGGAAAAATGTAAAACGGACGAGTAAAGCCAAATACATAAATGAGCCTTAAAAATTGCAGAAATCCTGTGACCCTGCATTTCTACTTCTAGGACTTTTTTTTTTTTTGAGACAGAGTTTCACTCTGTTGCCCTGGCTAGAGTGCCGTGGCATCAGTCTAGCTCACAGCAACCTCAAACTCCTGGGGTCAAGCAATCCTCCTGCCTCACCCTCCCAAGTAGCTGTGACTACAGTGCACACACCATGATACCTGGCTATTTTTTATATTTTTTAGTAGAGATGGGGTCTCACTCTTACTCAGGCTGGTCTCGAACTCCTGAGCTCAAGTGATCCTCCCCCGTCAGCCTCCCAGAATGCTAGGATTACAGGTGTGAGCCACCGCACCTGGCCCTGGATTACTTTTTAATTTGAGATTTTTATTCCTCTTTTTGCTTTCCATCCTTGCATCTAATCCAACACCTAGTTCTATCAACTGTAGCCTGAAAACATACCCCAAATTCATTTACTTTTCTCCATCTCCATCACTGTTCCCATCACCTCTCACCTGAAGCAGTGTCTTAACCTCTTAGCGCTATTTTCTGACTATACTCTATCCCCTCTACAATTAATTTTCCAAACAGTAACGAGATTGATCTTTTAAAAATATAGCTTATATTCTGTTATCCTGCCCCTCTTTAAAATCCTCCAGTGGCTTTCAGTCATACCTAGAATAAAATCCAAATATCGTATTCCCTCTGATTTTACAAACTTCATGATCTGGACTATTCATCTCTCCAACCTCTTCTTCTGGTTTTCCAAGTGTGTCCTAGACATACTGGTCTTCTTTCTATCTATTTTTGTTTCTCTTAACTCACCAAGCATATCCAGATTTAGGGCCTTTGCAACAACAACAATAGTAGCTACTATTTCTTAAGAATTTACCTATGTACCAAACACTATTCTAAACACTCAGCATGTATTTCTTACTGAATCTTGTCAATAACATTTAAGATAGATATTATTACTCTTGTTACCCATGAGACACCGAGAGGTAAAAAATTGTTCACAGTCCCCAGAGAGTAAGGGGGTAGAATCAGGATCCAGATCCAGGCAGACTCTTTAACCCAGACCCTGACCTCTTTAACATGCTGCCTTAAGCTGATCCACAAAATGGCTAAATCCACTAAATGGCTGCACCACTAAACAAACGAAATGCATAACTGTCCTTCCCTTCAACTTGTGAGTCCATGGCTGACCTTTGTCAATTAGATCTCGTATTAAATATCACACTCTGGGAGGTCTTGCCTACTCCCCCAACCCAAGGTAGCTACGCAGTCACTCTTTACAAAATTTCCCTACTTAATTGCCTGCGTTAAATTTATTCCTACCAGATATATTTAGTTAGTTTGCTTATTTGTTTATTTTTTCTCTCTTCCCCCCAAAATGTAAGCTTCACCAGAACAGAGGTGTCATGTCTTCCTCATCATTGTAACTCTAGTATCTAGAACAATGCTTGCTGCTCAATAAATGTTAGCTGGATAAAGGAATAAATGAGTGAATGAAGCACCCCTGTTTGAAAGCCACATCCAAAAGCCCCTCTTTTAAGCACCTAAGTTTGCTTTCTGAGGTCACCCAAAATGAAGAAACTTTATGCAAAGCACTTTGCCTACTACTCAATGAAAAGTAAAGGACATCTCCATCCATAATTATTAAATACCTATTGGGAGTTTTAAGCAAGTTTATTGCTGTGGAGTCCACAATTTTTAATGTGCTCACTATTTCAGATTAAGAAACTGAAGGACTCATTTAAGATGCAGATATTTTTAAATTGTTAATACTCTGGGTCGTTAGTTCTTCACTTCAAGTATACTTTTAGATGAACACTATAAAAATTGGTTTCTTCAAAGATGTGACTCCAAGATGAAAAACTGTGGTGGACTGAGATCAAATACAAGATGGTGCTAGGAAGACAAATCCTGGCATTGCACACTGTCAGTCACTGGGCAGATGGGAGACAGCTAATGGCTGATAGACATGGAGGAAAATGATGGGGCGATGATTACAACAAGAGAATCAAAGAATGCAAAACACAAAGTTCGTAAATGTTGATAGTATCTCCCCTGGCCAAGTACTACATATCTTTATTTGGAACCAGAGCTCACATAGTTTCACATGTATATTTTTTTTTCTTCCTAAAATTGTATTGGGGGAAAACTACAAAACATTTACAGTACAATGTTTACAGTCACAATTTGTAGTGAGCTGATTTCCCAAAATCACATGTATATTTTGTAAATGGTTTGCATCTATTTTAAAAGCCATTCACTGAAAGCCCACAGTTAAAGTTTGTAAAATTGTATTGATTTATTGATTATAGGGACAAGTTTCAATCATATGGACAAGACAATTACCATTAAGACACATGTGGGACCAAATCAGTGAGACTTGATAAGAAATGTAACTGTATTCAAGTTGCTTTTTCTAGATCCTCACATTCATTTTTCATAGAAAACTAACCATGGGAGATTAGTTGAATTTGCTTGTTTCTATGTTTAACAGTTTGCTGGCATGTTTTGTGGAAAAAGAGAAAGGTAAATGTGGCTTAAAATAAGATATATTTTACTTATCTAAGAAGGCTGTCTTCATGAAATTAGAGTTATTGTATGTTACAGTCCCCAGGCTGAATTTCTATTTTTTATTTAATATCAACAGATATTCAGTGAATTCATTGCCACATCTTTTTCTTCTCAATACATATTTGTTCTGAAACAACTTATTCCTTTAATTTTCCTTGCTAGTTGATTCAAAAAAGAAAAAAAAAAGAATAAAAAAGGAAACGGAAAAGATAGGCCTAAGCAGTGGTATTTTGAGAAGCTGTAACATACGCCTTGTCTCCCCAGTACCTAGAATAGTCCTGGTGCTAAATAAATTCTCAGTAAATGGTTGTTAAGTGAATACATTAATTATTTAATCTTTAAATGGTAACTATTGTTTTTACCCTCTAACATATTTTAGAAAAATGCCGACTGCTACAAGAAGAAAGTCAAGTCATTTTTAGTTTAAGATTCAGGTCCCTAATCCCTGGACTGCTCACTGGTACCGGTCTGTGGCCTGTTAGGATCCAGGCCACACAGCAGGAGGTGAAGCGAAAAAAGCTTCATCTGTATTTACAGCCGCTCCCCATCGCCCACATCACCACCTGAGCTCTGCCTCCTCTCAGATCAGCGGTGGCATTAGATTCTCATAGGAGCGAACCCCACTGTACACTGTGCATGTGAGGGGTCTAGGTTGAGAGCTCCTTATGAGGATCTAATGCCTGATGATCTGAGGTGGAGCTGAGGCAGTGATGCTAGCACTGGGGAGCAGCTGCAAATACAGATTATCATTAGCAGAAAGGTTTGACTGCACAGAGGCCATAATAAATCAATTGCTTGCAGACTCATATCAAAACCCTATCAGTGAGTGGCAAGTGACAATGTAGTAATAATAAATAAAGTTCACAAACATGTAATGTGCTTGAATCATTCCAAAACCATCCCCCTATCTGTGCCCTTCCCCACCACCCACCCCCCACAGTCTGTGGAAAAATTGTCATCCATGAAACTGGTCTCTGGTGCCAAAAAGGTTGGTGACTGCTGGTTTAAGGGTCAGAAGCTTTTAACCCCTGGTATAAATTCTGTCCTAATTCCTGGACTAAACAACCTAAGGCTCAGCAATGTCCCTTTTCCATGTAGGTGCGATGCTGGGTTAGATCCAAACACCACTGAAGCCAAGACACCCAAGCCACAGATATGCTGTGGGTTGTTTGCAAATGTTGATCAGATGAGATTCATAGAATGAATATGAGACCCAAGGACAGTTTTTATTCAGGTTTTAACTAATCACATCTGACTATGCGTACGTCAGCTTCTAAAATATGCATACCTCTCAGGCAAATATGGGGCTTGTGTCTTCTTGCTTTGTTCAAATCATGCTTCAGTCTGGTGATGAAGTCTACCTACAGCAAAGAGGACAATTTTGCTAATAAAGCAGTTTGAAAACCTCACTTTGAAGTTTAATTGTATAGTTGGGCCATTTTAAATGTTGAGTCAGACTCCATAACTGTAAAATCTACATTCACTTTCAGTATAGAAATAACTTGAGGTCACCATAATTTCTTACTGGTCATGTTTCCCCGTGGTTATTTCTTCTGGGAACTAGTGGGAATGGACATTTCATTGTATTTATGTTTCATATTTGGGACATTACACTGATCTATATCCAGAACAAATTTTGATTCAGCTGACTTCTGAAATTCTGTGTATGTTTTTTTCAAATGATAATGAAAGATCATTCATCTTTAAAAGATATTTTCAAGAAATTTTAGACTAATTTTCTCCCTTTAGGTAGTGGGTCTTCAACAAGAGCATATTTTTTTCAAGGTCACAATCACCTACTTTGAAATAAGATATATATATATATATATAGGTATATATATATATATATAGTTTCTGTTTGAATCATATGTACAACATCTCTTACTATAGCTCCTCCACAGGTACTAACCACTGTAGTCACTTATTAGCCTTTCTTAACATCCCTATAAAGTAAGTGATAAATATTATAATTAATAATAAGGATTCTAATTTTTTAAAGTTGAAAGAATTAGAGAGAAATTGCCATGCCAATTGTAAGACAGAGCTAGAAGTTTAAAGAACACAATTTCAATCTAGTACTCACAGGATAAAAACGAAATTAAAATGCAGAATGTTCACAGCTTCCCTATCTGCAGACTATTTACATCTTCCATTTCTACCTACTTCCTAGCCCCAAGGAAGCATGGCATATAAAATCTGGAAGTGATTTTTCAATAGGCAATATAGAAATGTGATTTTTGCTTTATAAAATTAATGGCTCCTAAATTTTTGCAGCTATTTTAACTTTTTACATTGTAACCTAAATATTGTATGCACATGGCTAGAAAATTGTATGCTTTGAATTATAAAAGCTTAGAATAAGAAGCAACAGTCTCCTTCTTCAGCTCTGCTTCCCAGAGGCAACCACATTTAACACTTTAATTTTAGGGTTTAGGTGGTTTTATTCCTATTTCTGATAATATGCTTTTTCCCACTTTTTTTGATTTATCAATTTTAGATGTTTCTGCTCTGCAAGATGAGGATGGCCAGCTCCACTTACTGTCATGTCTCCTCCTAATATGCTTTTATGACTGTTCATAGTTTGACCCTTATCAATTTTGTACCTTCAAGTCTTAAATGTAAATCTTTATTATTTTTTCATCAAGTATAGGGAAAAAATCTCCTATCATCATATTTTTGAATATGAAGACAGTTATACCCTCATCTTTCTTTCTATTTCTTCTCTCAATGTTTAATTCCCTAACAATGTGAACTTTACCTATTCTTCTATGTTATCACAGTTGGAACATTTTGTCTTTTCTATAATCACAGAGCAGATGAAATGTCTGTCAAGTATTCTGTAATTAGCTTATGGGCTGATTCTATGAGGTAGCCATGAGTATTTACATTAGTATAACAATGTTTGTATTATTCCTCGGGAGCTAAGTAGTAGACTCAGACATATTCCTTTCCTCTCCAAGTACAACATCATGTTCCATTTAAAGGAGAACATTACTAGAGTTAAGTTCAAGTGAATACTTTCATTCATATAAAACATCAATAACTGTCTTCATGCCCAGTTTTTCCTAGAGAGTCTCATACAATCTATCTATATATCAATTCCCCTTATATCTGAGACCTCCCTTTGGGGCTGTGTTTCCATTCTGGACTAATTGTACTGAAGGCCTACTGCACAGCTGCCATTCGGGAACAGGGAGTTACTGTTTCTCTGATCTCATATCTTTGCTTGTCTTGGTTTACTCACTTTGCTGCAATACACCCTAAAGTAACTTCTTAAGAAAGAGTGCATTGTAGGTAAACTCTTGGGAAGTTTGCATGTCAAAAAATAGAAAATATCTTTATTCTGTCTTCCTCTGATTTCTCTTCCTAAATATAAAGGCCCTGATCACTGTCTTCTAGCATCTAGCACTGGTGATGAGAAGCCCAACTGCAATCTAATTCTTACCTCTCTTCATGTGACCAGCACATGCTCTTTCTCTGAAAAGTTTCAATTTCAATTTATTCTTAATCTTCTAACATTTCACAGTAATTTTTTTAGAAGTAGATCTTCTTTCATTCATTATTGTGTGCCTTTTTCATCAGAATATTTAAGTTTTACAACTGGGGAGATTCCTGTTTAACTTCTTGATTATTTTTTCCACTTGTTTTCTCTCTCCTCTCTTTTTAGAAACCTCACTCTTCAGATGTTGGAGTTTCTGGATTGATGCTGTATGTCTCCCTATTTGTCTTCCTAATTTCATCTTTTTGTCTTAATTTTGGGGATAACTTTTTAACTTCCAACCTATTTGATTTTTAAAATTATACTTTTAATCTCCAATAGTTCTTTGTGTTTCCTTTGACAGTATACAGTATACAGGATACAAAGCTCTATGAAGATACTAGGGTCTCCTCTACTCTCTGAATTATCTCTCTTTCATTGGGGCCCTGGTTTTATGCACATTTATTTTGGTCATTCTTACTGTAAGCTTTTAAAAAATATATGGTAACCCTTGGTTATCCATTCATTTTGAAAGATTTGAACAACAAATCTGCTTGGAAACTCTGTGTATTTAGCTAAGGCTTGACACTTCTTTCTCTGGAGAGTAGAAAGGGAGACTACCAATGTCATTATGCAGGGGCCTTGTTCTGGACCTCCACTGACTACATTAATGTCCTATAATTTTGCAGATAACTAACACAGTTTTATGGTTTTTTGTTTGTTTGTTTTTTAACCTGCCTTCTGGAGTCCTGCATCTACAGATGAAGATGTGATCGGTTGCTCTTAAGGCATGCTTAAAGTGGTGTCCCTGTTTTCAGAGTCCTATCTCACTCTCAACATCCTTCCTACTTATGTTTCTGAGTCGTTTACTTCTCTTCTTCGAGGTAGATCATCTCCCTCCTCAGCTCGCACCTCTTCTTCAGACACACTGATGCGTCTTAGTCCATCCTTCGGTAACCACTCTCCATCACCTCGACCTTCTAGAAATTTGTTGAAACTTCTTCTGCAGTAATAGCTCATATACCGTTCTCTTTGCATGGAGTTTTTGTTTTTTGGTCCCCATGTTTTACTTCTTTCTTATCATTTTAATGAGATCATGGAAAAGAAAGGAGATAGAATCATGTATTACTTCATCAACTTAAATCAAAATTACTTTCCTATGTCTAAGGAAAAACCACATATTTTGTTTTGTTGTGTTTTTCAGGGGAGGAGAATCTCTTTCTCTTTAGTTCACTCTGTTTACACTTGAAATTTTCATGCTCTTATCATCTGAGTATTTTTAAACATTTATCTAGTACATCATTAAAAATCATATTACTTTCAGTTATTAAATATTCAAAGGATATACTCAACTAAGTCCATTCAGAATATGATTAACTTTTTT
>CAUYRT010019555.1:0-38635 GCA_963574885.1 Lepilemur ruficaudatus
TGTATATTCAGTGGTATATGGGTAGAATGTCCTGTAAATGTCAGTCAGGCCCATTTGTTCTAGTGTTCTGTTTAAGTCCATTATTTCTTTGTTAATTTTCTGTTTGGAGGATCTATCCTGTGCTGTCAGTGGGGTGTTAAAGTCTCCGGCTATTATGGTGTTGTTGTTTATCAGTTTCAAAACAGGAAATTCTATGCAGCAGAAGACATGGTCTTACTTTGAAACTTTAGGGGTCTGCACTGAGACCCTCCTATTGGGGTTTACCAGAGACTTATCTACTGTTATACCCCCAGTGTCTTGGATCTGTTGGGTATATGGACCAATTAGGAGGGCAACTGGGTTTGCTGCAGAACTCTCTTCTGCTCTGGAACATAGCTGAAACTGGATTTTGGAAATAGCATGTATCAGACTTGAGAATATTGCTCCACCAAATATCAGTTGACTTGGAGGGCTGCCAAAGAGGCCCACCAAGCAGTGGGCCTTCTTAGTCATGGTGACACAAGGTACAGCAACTTGTGCTTTACTGTAGAGGAGATATGTTGATGTGCCCCAGACAAAACAAACTTTATCACTGTGGGCCTGTAACCCTCATGCCTGTAATCCCAGCACATCAGGAGGCTGAGGCAGGAGGGTCACTTGAGGCTGGGAGTTTGAGACCAGCATTGGCAACATAGCAAGACTCAGTCTCTACGAAAAATTAAAAAATACTAGCCAGATGCAGTCATGCACACCTGTAGTAACAGCTACTTGGGAGGCTGAGGCAGGATGATGGCTTGAGCCCCTAGGTTCAAAATTACAGTGAGCTGTGATCATGCCACTGCACTCCAGTCTGGACAACAGAGTGAGACCTTGTCTCTATTAAAACAAACAAACTTCACCATTGTGGCAAGATGTTAAGACCTAGCAACTGGCAAGAATAGATCTCACTGGGACATCTAGGCATGACATATAACATGCAACATCTAATGTTTTATGAATCTGGGTAGTGATTTGGAAACACCATTGAATTAATAGCTTAGAATTCTAGATTTTTTTTCTGGTGTTCAAGCTATAGATATGTTTTCTTTTTATTTGAACTGCTGTCCTGGAAACTTGTGAAGCTAACAGAGGTGAAGCAAACAAATTGTTCTACATTTCCTATGCTTTAGCTTTGAGCTGAGTCCTTCTTTTCTGTGACTGAACATAAAGGTCTTTAGGGTATCTCTACTGCTCACAGACCTTCAGTGTCTGCGAGAGGAATATCCTTGGGAAATGTCATGAAGAGAATCACACTCGGGCTACATTGGTAGGCTCTCTGCAGTGATTCTATAATAATAAATGTGTTAAAAAATCCATTACAATGGTAAATCCGTAGATGGTGGATTGTTTTGAATTTGTGTCAGTAGCATAAACAATTTCACATTTCAAATGAAATTTCTACTAAAACATTCCTAGTAGAACATAATGTAAAACAGACAGATTTGAACAAATAGAATACTGCTGCTTTGTTTTAAAATGCTGGCATAGATAAAAATGTATTATTCATATCCACTCTTTCCATTGCTTTGAAACTGAAAATTGTTTATGTGGCCAGCTCTGAATAAATGTGGGATTGGTACCTTGGCAACCATGATATGTTCATCTAGCCTGGTGTGAGATGTGGGCATCTCCTCTCACAGTTCTACCTTCTCTTGTTCAGGGTCCTATTGTCCTTTCATCGGCTCTTCTTTGCATTCCTATTTTTTGGGTGGGGTGGGACCTGTCTTCATGGAGTTCTTCTGTCTGTGTCCTATGGATGACCTTGTGGCAGGGGCCTGGGCTTGGTATGGGGCTGGGTGTGGCTTTGGCCCCGTAGATGCCATAAGTTGAAGTGCCCCAAAATAAACTTTGAGGAATTCCAGCCAAGGCAGGACAATGAAACCAGGCACAGTGGATCCGGGAATACTGGTTCAATATTACTGTCTTCACGCCCACACCTTGTCTCACTCGAAGGTCTTCAGGGATAGCAACAGGTATAGAGCTGTATCTTCGATGATAACAATGCCTTCTAGAATACCTCTTGAAGAATCTGCCTGAGACTGTGTTCTCCAGGCTTCCAGCACCCACTCTGTGAAATGCCATGACAGTATGGCTAGACTCCTCATCTTTCATAGGATAGGTTTTGATTTAGGCATAAATTTGTGCACCATTTATCTCTTAATAAGCCAAAAACATGCTGTAGATTCCAGGAGAGGACCTTGGAAGAGATGGACCAGTCAAGGCTCCGAGCCGGCATGAGGGAGGCAAGCCAGACGAAGGGCAGAGAGGGAAGGACCAAGGCCAGGGCAGGTGGGGACAGCTGGGCAGATGCATCGTGGATAGACTCTGCAGTTGAGAGCCCGACCTGAGTCGGAGTTCTGTCCCACGGAGGTAGCTGTGGACCTTGGGTAATTACTTAACGTCTTTTCCCGTGTTTCCATGGAAATACAAATAGTTCCTAAATCATGGGCTTATTTGAGGGATCAAATAAGAATATAAAAAGACTGTTGAATGTGCCTGGCAAATAACGGATTCTCAGTTAATACTAATTATTTTTGGCTGGCAAGAAGCGTGCAAGCGCAGGATGGGTGCCAGACGAAAGCTCAGACAGACAGCTCTGTGCATTCTCCAAGGCCAGGGGAGGAGGCGAGCGGCGAGGAGGGCTACGGATAATCGTCAGGGTCCTCTGTGTGGCTGGGCCCTCCTGAGGCTGCCTCTGTGGGAGCCTTTACCTGCTTCCTCTCCGGGTCCTGATCAAACACAGCGGTGCTACTCCGGGGCCAGGTTTGAGCAGGCCGCGGGGAGGGGGGGGCGGTGGAGCACCGCAGGCCACTGTGCGGGGGAGGACGGCGGCCCCACTGGCAGGAGGGGTCCTCAGGCGCCTTCCAGACGTAGCACATCCCAGCGCACCCGGCAGAGTGAGGTCACATGGCTCGCGCTGGACGCGGCGGGAAGACCGAACCGGAGCCCGGCGCCCGGCGGGCCCAGCACCGCTCTGGATCGGTAGCGCAGGACGCGAGGTCGGAGCCAGCGTGTCTCTCGCGACCGGTTGCCCAGAACTCCGAGCCGGCACGGTGTTAGAATCCGAGGGCGGGAACCTTGTTCCTCCTGGCCAGCCACAGACGGGCCGTCGGGTCTCTTCGGCGGATGACAGGCGGTTCTGCAGACTTCCGTTCCTTGTTGTCGAGGGCTGCAGCGCGGCGCCAGCCCCTCGTCTGTGTGGCCTTGAGTTGGCCGTGGGCCTTCATTGCTGGTGTTCAGTTATAAAGTGTAGTTCGTTTAGCTTTCACTACCTGCTCGCCTCTGCAAAGTAGAGTGACTGATGTGTGTCTGAGCCACCAGTACTTTTTAACCTACACTTTTCCATGAACTAAAATTTAAACACGTACATACTGTGGTTCACACAGGAATTGCCCACTCTCCTATTTCGGAGGCGGGTCCACGGGAATGCCCCTTTCTGCAACTTGTAGGTAGAATGATATTTCCTCAGTGTTGGTGGCTCTGTGAATTTGTGCTGCTTAAATAACCTGCAATGTGTGATCAAGATAAGTGTTTTAAAATCACTGAGTTATTTTTTAACATTTATAATGGTTTATACGTCTTCATACTTTCATGTTATGAAACAAATCACAAGCAAGTCTTACGCTCGGCATTTAACAGTTCATGACAGCTGATTTCTGTTATGCTCCTTTTCAATTCTTTATGAAAGAATTTTTTTTTTTCTGTTGCACAGTGTGAGCGGGTGATGGGTGGGTTGTGGAATGTTTTGCCCATCGTCAGTGCTCAGAGGTACAGAAAGTCCAATTGCAGTTCTTTAGAGACCAGTTTATGTCTTATCTCCTCGTGAATCCTGCTCTGCGCATTCTAGGACCCAGCTCTTCCTCTCAGTGTTGGTCTTTCTGATTCTGGAGTTACGCGTACTCTCTTGGGTCTGTGGTAGAATGTTTTGGTTCTTTACAGGTTAGGACCATTATTTCGTAAATGTTATATTTCCCATGGTACCAAACTTCTGGCGGCACACACTGGACAGTCCACTGATAGCTTTTGGCTAAATAGTCGGATTTCCTGGGGTCCTGTCTGTCGGCAGTAGCATGGCGGGTGAGAAAAATGTGGGAGGATCACTTTGAGAACTGGAAATACTTAGATTTACGGAAAAAAGTGATAAATGAGTGATTTATGTGGCAAAGATTATATCTGAGCCAAGTCACATAAAGTACGGGTGTGCCAGGTGTTGGGTTTAGACCAACAAACGGGAAGAAACTTCGTCTTACTCCTCAAGCGGTGCTTTAGTGCACCTGCTGCTGCTTGACCGAGCTCCCTGCTTCCCACTGGTGCCCACTCGCCATTCATTCTCCACTCCACAGCCAGGGTGACCTTTTAAACATGCAAGTCAGACCACGTTGCTCCTTATAAAACCCTTTAGTGGCTTCCTAGTGCATTTAGAATAAAGTCCAAAGTCCTGCCATGCCTTCCACAGTCCTGCTTGCCTGCTTGTCTGGCCCCATCTTCCAGTCCCCTCTCCTCACTCACGATTCCAGCCACACTGGCCCCTTCCCCTCTCTGAGATGGGCTGAGCTTGGCCAGCCTTGGTGCCGCCTCTGTCTGGCATGCTCTACCCCTGGGTCTTTGAGTGGCTGCCACCTTCTTGTGGTTCTGATCTCATCTCCAGTATCTGTTCCTCAGGAAAGACTTTGCTGACTCTCCATTCTAAATTTGTATATTTACTGCCACATTGTCTTAATTATGTTTTTATCTTCTGCATTTTTTGATGCTTTGATATCTTGGGGCCTTGGCTTATCCTGGAGAGAGACAGCTCCTTCCAGGGCTAGCTAATTCATAGGGATGGGAAATCACTTGCCTGCAAACACACCTTTCCATGCAAACCAACCAATCCAAAGCCCATGCCCCAATCACCTCCTTTATCTAATTCTCACCATGCCAATATTCCCCCTGTCCTAAATCCCCCCAGGGCCAGGTATTGGACAACTCAGGGCTGTTCCTGTAGCCCAAAGCCCACTGAAACTATCCCAACTATTCAATCTTAAACTTGCGCAGCCTGTCTAGCCTGCCTCCCTCATGCTTTCCTGTGAAACCCAGAATACAGGCTCTCACCCATGCTTTCCCCTCCCCACCTCTGCCTCCTGAACAGTGCTGCTGCTTCCCAGGGTGGCCCTGTGTGGCGTGCCATGCCCCCTCCTGTGGGGAGCTGTGTGTGATAAACTCCTCTTTTAAGGCAGTTGTCTGTGTCCCTGTCATCTTACCACACCCAATTAAAGCAAACTCATCCTGGGAGCACTGAAATACACATGTTCCCCCATGAGGCCCCAGCCTCTGTGACTCCACCCTGGTTTTGTTCTTTGGTACTCTTGTCAGCATCTTAAAGTATCCTGCACATCATTTATTTACTTTTTATTTGTAAACACAAGCTGCTCTTCCTCTCGAGGATGCGAGAGCAGTGGGAGCAGGAGGTTTTTCATCCTGTTTATCTCACCACAGCATCCCCGGGGCCCAGGCAAGAGCCTGGCAAGGTGGACGATCAGTCAATATCCCTTGACTGGATGACATTCGTAGACACTGGGAGAAGAGCGATGAGAAAATCAAATGAAAGAATGTTTGAGAAATCATTTTAAAAGTGCTAAAATACTATACAATTAAAATGGTGTATTCCTCCAGTCCCTAAAATTAAACATTTCATATAACACCACAGGCAGGCTTTGGAAACGCTTTGTGGAAGTACTTTTAAAACTTTCCTGCACGTAAAACCAGTATATCTATAGTGACCTTGGGAAAGTCTTATTAGGTAAAATTACACCAAGGTGTACATGTGACTCTGGTGCCGAGAATGCCTGTGTTTTTCCGCTTCCTGAGCAATGGGAGTGCATCTCCCGGCATCCCTTGCAGCTAGGTCTGGTAGTGTGATGGAGCTCTAGCCAATAGGCTGCTAGTGGAGTTGGCAGGTGCCACTTCCAGGTCTGGCCCATCCAAGCACTGCATGGGCAATCTTTCCTGTACTCTTACCTTCCCAGGTGAACTCTGAAACCGTGAGAGGAAAGTGAAGTGACGTAGAATGGAAAGAATCTTGATTCCTAAATTATCAAGAAGAAATGTCACTCAGTGATCAGCAATGTTTATTTTGGACTTCACCTGGGTGAGAAGCTTTTATTGAGATTTCATGGATGACCTGTTTTGTAGCTGTTGTCATCTTAATTAACATAGGTGCCTCTAGTGTCAAGACAAGATACTGTTGGTTCTAAACACTGGTGATGACGAGGGATTGAGAACTCTCCTCACACAGGGAGATGCATTTCCTGAAGAGCTGAGGTTGTGGCAGTAGAACAAACTCTCCCTCCCAGGCTTGCCATCCACTCTGTGCCACCTGGGTCCACTCCTCCTTGCTCCCTTCCAGTGCTGTGGCTCAAGTTCTGCCAGGATGTAGCATCCTCCCTTGGTTGGGTTAGAAAGGGCAATGAGGAAGAAATGAAATTCACATCTGTCAGTTTGGCAGAGTTTGCAAAAACTCTACTAAAATGAAATTGTCTGATACTTCTCTAGGCCACAGGCACATGGCCAGAGGGCGGAGATCTGATTTCCTCCAAAATTAGGACTTGCTGTCCCAGGCCTCGCTATCGGCAAAAGGTAAAGGGCTGGAATTCGGTCATTCCTGTACAGTGTTCTTTGCTTTTCTGACTCCATCGTCTGCTCATCCCAGCAACCAGGGTTCTCGTGCTGCTCCGCCGGTGGCACCGAGTCTCTCTCTGAGGCCGCTCTCCTTTCCAGCCCCTCGTCCCGCATCTTCCACCTTCTGCACCCTCAGAATCGCCCTCGGAGCCGCTCCTCACAGCCTAGCCTGCTCCGTAGAGATCCAGGGGTCGTGTGAATAGCAAATGTGGAACCGTGGTCAGGCAGCGAGGACTTTTCTCCACAGCCTCACAGAGGCAAAGACCAAGCAGGGATGCCTGTGACAGCTGCTGCTGCTGTGTCTGAGGGCGGGGCTGTAAGGACCCAGGGTGGGTTTTGGGCCTGCGGGCATTTCCTATTGTATATGCCGTGATTTCTCGATTTATGGGTTCAGCCTTTAACTTAATTTGGGGAAGGTGACAATGCTGTTTCATGCCCCATAAAGGACCTTGACCTCTGGCATTAAGAGTTCATTGAAACAATGTATTGAGACATCCCAAGTATTTAGAGTGAAGGTGTCACAAGGATCTAGGTAAGTCACTTGGATTCTAATTCTGGTTCTGCCTTAACTGGTCGTGTGTCTTCCAGCAGGTCACAGGTCTCTGGACCCCTTTTCCCACTTTACAACGTGGTCGTGGGTTTCTCAGTGCTTTTTGATCTGCCGTCTGAGAGGTTCTAGGAGGCCCTGGGGGCCCCTTTGGGGGCCATGTGGGAGGAGCTACTGAACCTGTAGGTTCACTGCCTGCTTCCCAGCACATTTATGTTTCTTACATGTGCAAGTTTGCCATATAAGCTTCTGTTTAAAAGATCCTGGGCTACATGATCTAAATATTAAATGTTATGACAGCTGTCATTTCAAATGTTTGCTGTATTGGTTACACCTGTGTCAGATATGAATCTGTGAAGCAACGCTCCGCAGGGTGAGCATGCGGCCACGTAAGGAACCCCGTGAGGCTTGTTGGTAAGTGTTGTTACAGGATTCCACTGCATTCGTGCCTGTCTCAGCCATCTTCCCCCTGCTGGTGGTTTATAGTCCCCAAAATTAAAGCAGTGGGTACTACTCAAGCTGGCTTCCCTCTTGGAAGCTGTCGAATGTGGAAAAGGTCACATAGGGTAGAGATAATATCATATGTAGCTAATTCCTCTGGAGAAACCTGGGTGAGAACACAGGCGTTTTATCAGTACAAACATGACACCGCTCTTTGCAGGACCCTGCCGAGTTCACAGAGCCCACCAGGTGGCGCGTGAGCTGCAGAGATGGCGGGTGAGACCCGCGGACGGGGAGGGAGGGCGCAGGTGGGGAAAGACCGTGAGCCCACCTCAGAGCACCTCCCCCGGCCAGACCTTCTCCTGTGCCCTGCCCTCATCTCACACCTCTGGACTTAAATATCCCTGGTCTTGTGTCTGTTGGGTGTTTTTATTTCTGTGGAAGCTGGGCCCAGGCTTTCTGCTGGTCTCTAATAAAGCACACAGTAAGTGTTTAAATGCTTGATACCTCATTTAATCCCTTGGACTCCAGCGTGATTAGATTTCATTTTTAAAGCCCTTGCCAGCTCAACATACTAGACAATGTCTATGGGCAATCACATGTGCAAAAAAGGATTCGTATCTACAGTATATAGGAAACTCTCAAAACTCATAAGGTAAACAATTCTATTAGAAAATGGACAAAAACATAGACTGGTATTTCACCACTCAAAAAGATACTCAACTTCATTAGTTATTAGAGAATGCAGATTAAAACCACAATGAGATATTGCTACATACCTATTATAATGGAAGAAATTTAAAAAAAAAACCAAAAACTGGTACAACCACACCGTAGGCTACTATTCAGCAATAAGTGGGAATGAACTATTGGTACATGTGATAACTTGGATGAATTTCCAGGGAATTATGCTAAGTGAAAAATGCCAACCTCGGAAGGAATATACTGCATGATTTTTACAATATAAAATTTTAAATATAATTACAAATATTAAAATGAATTACAAATACCCAGAAAACATAATGACAGCAATGGAGAACAGATGGGTGGTTGCCGGGGGTTAGGACGTTGGTGTGGCTGCAGAGGGGTAGCATGGGGGAGCCTTGGGATGACAGCACAGTGAAAAATCCTGATTGTGGTGGTGGCTACACAGAGCCACACCTGTGATAAAACGTCATCCAGCTACATGAACACACACAGATGAGTGGGTGTGTAATTGGTGAAATCTGAATAAGCTCTGTGGATTGTACCAATGTCAATTTCCTGGTTTTGATATGCTAGTATAGTTACACGAGCTGTTTCTGTTGGAGGAAACTGGGTGAAGATGCGTAGAACTTCCCTGTACATTTCTTTGCAATTTTCTGTGAATCTTTTTCTTAGTTGGATATGCTTAAGGTGCACAACATGATATTTTGATATACATGTACATAGATCAGTGATTACCACAGTCATGCCAATTATAATAACATTCATAATTTCATATAGTTATTTTGTGTGTGTGTGTGGTAAGAGCACCTAAAATCTATGCTCAGCAAATTTCCAGTATATAATACAATGTTATTAACTGTAGTCTTCATGCTGTACTTTAGATGTCTAGACTTATTCAACATATATAATTGCAACTTTATACCCTTTAACCTGTGAATCTGTTTTCAAAATAGAGAGTTAAAAAAAAATACTCTACTCAAAAGTACAATGGAGACAAAAATGGAAATCAACGAAAATGTTTACCAAAAAACATTTATGGAACACTGGAAAGAACACTGGGCTAGACCTAAAAGGCTGTGTCCACATCCGGTTTTGTCCTTGCTGGTGAGGAGACCCTGGGCGATGCACTTGAGACCTCTGAGTTTCAATTGCCTGTTTTTATTGTGGGGATTGTGAGAACTGCTCTGCGTATTTCAAAAGGTTATTTTAAAGATTCAATGAGATATTGTATATAAAACACCTTTTATAGTGTCTGGAGCATAGTAAGTGCTCAGTCAATTTAGTTCTTCCCATAATATGTTAGAATCATTATATTAATTTAAACTTATACAAATGGAATGGAAAATACTGGTTGTCTTTACAGAGAAGCGGGCTGTGTTTTCAGGTTTTGATATATTTGACAGACTATTTAGAAAATTTCCACCCAAGAGATAATTTTATTCTTAAAGTGTACTGGCAAGGGTACTTGTGTGCTTGTATGTATGTGTACGCTTGGATATAGAAAAAATATTTTCTAGTTAGGATTTTGCTGTGCCAGTAGTTAGACCAAATGCATTTTGCAGCTTCCTGCCGCTGGTGCCTGCTGCTGCAGGGCATGCCGTGTCATCAGGATTCCCCCAGGTCGCTAAGTGACCACTGTACAAGAAATTACTCACTTTACCCACAGTGTATCAGTGAACAAATTTCCAGAACACTCTCAGTTGAGTGATAGCTTTTAATAACTTTACTGTATCATTATCTTGATAACAGTATTGAAGAATTAGACGGATATGTTGGCGGTGTGGTTTTTTACTGCCTGTCAAGCATTAACTGGCTACTGTGTTGAATATCAGCCTGTTGCCCAAGAGTTTCTGGAAAGTAGCTGCCCAGGTGTCTAACATTGGTTCTCTTTGTCTTTCATGGGATGCACAGAAATGACTCACATTTTGGTAGATCCTAACTTAGTTCTGCCGTGGCAGCTACTCAGGCAGATAGCGGGTCAGTGATTAGATGGATTTTTCTTTGACATTTAATTTTCCTGCTTTCATTGACTTACGTGATCTAGTCATAGCATCGTTTCCTTTACATTTCTTGTTTAAACCTACCTTCTCTTTTTCGGATTTGTTTTTGGGATTCTAGACCTATGCATAATCTCAGAATTAGAGAAGCTTCTGTGTAGTTGTAGAACAAGCTCCCTTCTAAGGGAGGGCAGAGGGAAGGAAGCCCTGACTTGCTGCGTCCTCACTGACAAAGATGCTGGTGTGGACACAGAGTCTGCTCCATTATGTGTGGGCCCTGTTCCCAGTGCTGTTTGCAGAAAGCACTGGACCTGGGGTCGCCCTTGGGTGCTTGATGGTTGCAATCCTCCTCCCCAGCCATAGATATCTCTCACCACCTACAGTTGTTAAATTCTTTATTTCCAAGCCCGTGGCATGGTGGCCATCCCAAGATTTTCCTGGTACTTTTGACTGCAACCTCTTCTCAGACCCTGAGCTATTAAACTTCTTTCTTTTCTATTGGAAACATTTCCTGGTTGTAAAAGATGTTGACATTCATGGATTCATCATAGATTCCAAACAAGCCAGTGGACTTACTCTTTCCTGTTCTCCGATCCTCTCCAATTCTCTTCTCCGTTTTACATCTCCATGCTCGTTTGCATGGCAGGTTTTACCTTCTTCTCGCCCCTGATAGTCTGCAGAAGTGTGTGCACATATCTGTGTGGTGGATTGTGCAGTGGGTTGAATTTGCAGGATATTTATCCAGTGAGACGACAAAACTCCACTTAGACAACAGAGCTCTGCCCACTAATGATTCACATAATATACAAATAAATGGAGCTGTTAGCATTGAATCTATTCACATGTTAACTTACTTTAAAACCGTTTAATTGATGATTAACAACTGGATGCTGTTTATCAAGGGGTCCCTAAGCTTTTGTGTGTATTGGCTGGCTCTTCAGTGAACTGATTTCTAAGGGTGGGGCAGGAAGGCAGGAGATGATGAAGTTTAGTGTTTGAAGAGTAACAAAGTAGCTTTTAACATTTTATAACTAAATTTATAAGAAGTAGCTTATAAAAGATTATTGCACCTTATGAGCTGATTCTCTTAACATAAATAATTCAACTAGTCTTAATTAAATATTCTAACTGCGGTTTTGGTCGTTTTCTTTTCATTTAGTTTATTGTACTGGATTGCAAAGTTAAGAAGCATTTAAAAAAATTAAACTAGTATCTCTTATCCATCAGATACCTTCTTAAGTTATCCTTGGAATAGAGACTTCCTAGCTTAAATTGATGCTGGGCTTGGGCTGGGCTTGGGTTAACTGTTTCTGTTCCAGATCAACTCAAGAAATTCGGGACACATACTGAGTCCAGACCTGAGTCACCCGTATTGACACCTCAAAACAAAAAATATGTTGCTAAACTAAAAAATATCAAAAAGAGATGTTTGTCCTAAATACTCAGATAACAAAAATTAACTTGCAGAGTTTATGCAACCCCTTTTCTCTTTTGCTAGCCTTGCACCACATATGCCAGATGTTTTATACAACCTTGTTTAATCTTAGGACATCTCTTTGAGGTTGTATTATGCACGCGTGACAGATGGGGAAGCTGAGGCCACGTACACTTAAGTAATCTTCTGGAGACTGTTGATCATATTTAGAGTTTTTTAACATGTGGTTAATGGAATACCTGTGTCAGGACCACTTGCGGTTCTGAAATCGCTGGCAGATTCGGGGCCTCACCTAGAACTTCTGAATGTTTAGCGTTGGCGCATACACATTTTCATTGTTTCAACTGGCTCCTTAGGTTGTTTGCGTAAACACCGAAGTTAGATCACTATGTCGGCAGCATAGCTACTCCTGGATATATGTGAGCTCTGCTTACGGACAAGGACTGCATTGCTTAAGTGGAGCAGTCTGGCGGGTGAGATAATGAGTGTAGTATTTTCTGTCTGGGACATTCGGGCCTCAAAGTGTCTCGATAGGTTTTGTCAGTAGTAGTCTGCTTTTGCAATCTGAGCTACTTAAGTGCCTCTGTAAATTCCCGACTTAGCTTTGACTCTACTGCCAGCTCCTTTGGGTCTCGGGGCCCTTATTCTGTCACACCCGTGTCTCCACAAGGGGATTTACTACCATGTGTTTGTCCAAATCCAAGAAAACAGAAACCACTCTAGGTCTTTGAACGGAGGGAATTCAATACAGGGAATTGGGTCCATGGATGACAAAAGCCCAGAAAAGTCAAATGGGACACTAAGGCGGCAGAGAGATTAGGAACAGCAGGAAGACACTGCCATGCCCGTGTCTGAGGGGCCGGTGGGAGGAAGTGGTGTCACCAGAATCTGGAAGCTAGGGCCCTTTGGCAGGTTCTAAAAGACCTGGGGAGACGATTTTTGGTGAGAGCTGTAGTCAGTAAAGAGATGCTGGAGACGGGGCCCGAGGCAGAGGCAGGGAAGGGGCAGTGCCTGCCTTCCTCCCTCCTCTTGAGCCGCAGTCTTCCACATGCGCCACTATTGGCCCAAACCACCGACAGACGGTGGGCAAGGGAGCCTGGGAAATTGAGTTTCCTGGACACAGAGCAAATAGGGGAAGTGAGGGTAAGGGGTCCGAGAGCAGAGAGGCCCGAGGCTGATGTGTGCTTCCTCCTCAGGGGAAGGATCGTCCGGCCTCATTGTCCACTGTTCACTCATCCATCCGTGCGAGGAAGAGTAACTACTCTGACTCAGTGTGGCGACCCTGGCTTGGTCTGGGACCTGGGGAGCCCTGATTAGCAGGGCAGGGCCCTGCTCGTCACCTCTCCTGCCCACTAGGCCTTCTCATGCCCATGTGGTGCGAGCGTGCGCAAGCCCCAAGTTCATAGGGCCAGGTGGGGCCGGGCAGCCCCCAACTTCCGGATTCAGAGGAGTGAGAGAGCCAACTGCATGCTCTGTGGTGGACAAGATGATGTTCATGTCCTCACCCCTGGAAGCTGTGAATATGTTAGGTGACTTGGAAAGGGGAATGAGGGGTGCAAATGGAATTACATTGCTGATCAGCTGACTTTAAAGTGGCGATTACCCTGGATAACTGGGGCGGGGGGGGGGCAATGTAATCACAAGGGGCCTTGAAGTGGATGAGGGAAGGGGACGAAGGAGTGGGAGGGAAATGTTCCTACAGAACTTAATACGTGACTGAGGTTCCATCCAAATCAATGGGGAAAGGAAACCCACTTAATTAATCCATCTGGCATAACTGGCTTTTTATCAGAAGAAGCTAGACCTCCTGCACCAATCATATGCAAAAATAAATCTCAAATGTATTAAAGATATAAATATGAGTAATCTAAAAATAAGAAATTTTAGGATAATCAATTTTGTAACTTGGGCTGAGGAGTATCTGCTTGAGTAAGAATAGAAACACAAAGACACAAAGAAAAAGACGGGCAGTCCTGGCCACGTAGAAATGCACCAGCTCTACGTGCAAAGACACCATAAAACAAGTCGGAACAGGAGTGCGACGGGAAGAAAGTGCTGGCAGCACGTATATCAAAGGGCGGATTTCCTTCCTTCACACGTAATGAGAAGACAACTGGATAGAAAAGGGATAAGGGATTTTAACTGTCAGGCAAGTCACAGACAAGGGCACACAGATGCCCAATGTGAAGAGCTATTGCCTTGGTTTTGGCCTGCGAGGGTCTTGTGTGTGTGTGTGTGTGTGTGTGTGTGTTTACCACCCGAGGTTTGCAATTTTTATTTTGATTTCTTCTTTTGTTCAAAAGGTAGATCTGAGTGTTTTATATTTCCTAAGTGCTTAGATTCATTTTGACTGTCCTATTGTTGTTCTTTTCTAGTTTTATTGAGTAATGGTCAGAAAGTATGTTCTGAATGATCTCTACTTTAGGGAGAACATATGAAGGTTAGGCTTATTAACTGATAAAATTTTTATTAAATACTGTAAATATTTTATAAGTAGTTAAATATTATCCTAAGGTTGTTAATCTTATTTGAATTCTGATATCTAGATTTTCTACTTAATTCATTTCTCGGAAATGTGTTTCTGATTTTTCCAATTTCTCCTTGAATTTATATATCTTGTTGTAGGTATTTTGATGCTTTATTAGGTACCTGAAGATTTGTGACTATTGTATTTTCTTTGTGAATTATCTCTTTAATCAATACAAAATTATTTCTTTGTCCCATTTAAGAATGTTTGCTTTGAAATCATAGTAGTATTGCTATCCCTGCCTTTTTTGTTAGCATTTTCCTTATGCATTCATCTATTGCTTTATTTATTAACGTTTCCTGTATCATTTGGCTTTAGATGAGTCTCTTGTAAACACCAAGCACTTAAATTACCAGAACATGCTTTTAATAGGATATGTAACCTATTAAGATTACTAATATGTTTCAAGTTATTCCAGTGACCATATTTTTTGGTCTTTGTTTAAATTTTGAAGGAAAAGCACTAGTCAATGGAAGTAAGATGTAAAACTTCTAAATTACTAAAGGAAAAAAAAGAGATTTCCATCAATCAAGAAAGAATAGAGAGAGACAAAAATCTGCACGGAAGGCAGCATGATGTTAAACAAAGTCAACAGTTGCCTCCCCATGGCCATCAGCATGCGTTTCCTTCTCTCCAGCCACCATGTAAAGGTTTTCTATGACTCATTTGGAATTATTGATGATTTTTTATTAATGCTAATTTAGAGGTCCATTCTTCAATATTGCATTAAAAGTAATGATTGCATTCACTTAACTGAAAATTTGCTGGCTCTGCCTAAACATGAGAGGCACCACGCATGGCAGACAAGTTGCTTGCAGTGCCGCTGCCGTGAGCTTGCACATCCACGCCGCTGTCATTGTGGACTTCTGTGTTGATTCCACAGCGTTCTAGGAGATGACAGTAAATTGTCTTGTTGATAGAGACTATTTGCGAAATTTGTAAAATGGTTGAAGTTGGTCCCCTGTTTGTGGCTGTCTGTTTTATTCTAATAGCCGTTGATTCTTCACTGCCTGTTAAGGTTTTTTTTTTTATTGCGGGTCCGGATTAATCAACGAGTGCAAATTATCTGAGAACTGTAAGGGTCAGCATTCTGTTTCTTTAGAGCAAGCTTCCCCTGGCAGGGAGGATGTGCCGATAAGAGGCCTTCCCTTAGAGAGTGGCCAGGGAACGGCTCCTGCTGAGGGTTCAGGGCCTGTACCCATCCCAGGTCTCAGCTGGTACAGCTCACGTACAGAGAAAAAGCTGGCAGAAAAAAGCAGACACACACCTAGTTTACCTAAAGTGATACGAGTGTCCACCAAGCCTTAAAAGGCAAGGCTTGCTCATTTAAACTCTTTTGAAATGTGTACTTTTCTGAATAAATGTATATAAAAAGTTAAGAAAGAACTGGATTGAGGAATGGGGCTTAGCCCTGAAGGTAGCTGGGAACTTCCTCAAGTTGAAGACCTGATTTGATGAATCCACCCTTGGAGTTGATGAATCCTGATTTGGTGAATTCATCTCCGTTACAAACAGGGATGCTGGGAGAGAGAGAAAAGCTCTCTCCAGGGGCACTGTGCACCTGGGCAGAAGCAGAGGAGAGTGAGGGGTGAGCGCTGTAGGGGTGTCACTCAGGTGGGAAGCACCTGGCTCATTCTTGGTTTTGAGACCCAGTAAAATAGGAGCCTCAGATCCTGATCAGTTTCACGACTGCATCTTCCTCCCTTGGAGAGGAAAAAAAGATTGACGTAAGCTCTCACTGGAGAGAGTGGGCAGAGTGGGACTCTCACTGACTGAGGCGAGACAAAGTGCAGAGACAGCGGGTCACACCCCGCTCCACTCGCCTCGCCAGGGGAGTCCTGTGACTGGTGGGTCTGTATCCTTGCGGCTCTGATCACCATTCCCAGATGTGTCTGTCCATCATCTCTGCACTGCCCAAAAGCTTCCCAAAGATTATTTTTTTCTGCAGGCACCCTTTTTATTTTCCAGATGACCTATAGGTTGTTCCTATTTTATATCTCTTCTATTTCAATGGGAACTTGAGGGGGAGGAGATCTACACACGTGGGCTTCATCCACCTCCCTGCAATGGAAGGTGACAGAGTAGGTGAGGAGGGGGTCTACCGGGGAGGCAGAGGGCATGGAACCGGCCGTCCATCAACAGTATTGCAGCTGGGGGCTTGGGAGAAGATAACGGAGTAGAGCCCTTCCTACCTTCAAAAATCCTGTAATCTTCAAGTGGGGACAAGCCTCGCGCCCAAAATAATCAGAGAGACTTAGACTACCGGTGGGCAGCGGAGACGAGCTGTGCTCTGGTCCGAGGTTCACATCTCTCTTCTTTGTTTCGGGCTCTGCGTGCCTGTGACTGCCATTCTAGAACCCTGTGTTCCGTTGTCAGCCTATTCTTCCCATCTCTCAAAAGCAGGAACTCGTTTCCTGTCCTCCGTGGAAATGCTTTCAGACCATTCTCGTCAACACTAGCAATCAGTCCGGTAAATGTCTTCCGAATGAGCACCTCTTGTGTACTGGGGCACGGAGGGGACCATCCCAGCCTTTCCTTTGAGAAGCAAATGTGTTTCTCCTATTTTGTGAATGGTTTGAGTGCCTACTGTTTGCGCTGTTCTTTCGGCACGTCTACAGACTCACAGCGTCCTTTAATGTACGCATGTCTCGGTTCCTTGACGGTGGGGAAATTCCACACGCTCTTTGTTTCTCAAGGAGTACTTGTGAGTCAGTCGCCTACTTGCCACCTTTATCAGCTCTGTGTGGATCACATCCTCCCTTGCTCTCTGCCAGTGGATGCTCTGGTGCAAGACAGTAGGGTGGGAGGAGGGAAGTCAGGGTTTTCAACCCCACTTTCTGCTTCAGGCAGCGTCTCCTCGGTGCTCTGGCTCTTGGGGGGCAGCCCCTCCCTCTGTACTCCTGACTCTGGTGGCAGTTCCACCACGGCTCATTCTGCTCCTGGCCCTGGGGCACCTGCCTCTGCCCTGGGGTTGGGAGTGGCACCTGCTGCTCCTAATATCTGGGTTGCCTCATTGACCCCTTTGGCGTTGCAGTCTGCTAATACCTGAGTGAACAGCTCCCGTATTAAATCCTAGCCTGCTTTCCGTTTTCTGACCAGACCCCAACTGATACAGTCAGTGTTCATCTCACTTTTCAACAATTCACTTATTGATTAAGAAATAATTGTGCAGCTTCTAGGTGCCAGGCACTGTGCTGGATGCTGAGGTTTGAAAAATAAACAGAGAAGTGACTGAATAAATATCTGTTGCCTTGAAATTTGGTGATTGAAAGAAATGTGTATGCAAGGTGAGTCCTGCCCGAGCCTTTGGGCATGCCTTCGGGCACTGAACGTTTTGGACAGCTGCGAATTTTGACTGCAGGACTGAGAATGCTCCCAGGGAAGGGCATTTCAGAGTATAGGCAGCTATGTTTCCACCAGTTGTTAAATGTCACATTCTTGATTGGACATAAGTTCTGACTCTGCAGTGACCACATATGGTGGTGGCAGCTGAGGAGTTAAATTTTACATGAGGTTGACATTCTAAGGCAGACCCCTCATGGTGCTCTGTGAGGAGTGCTCTCGCGCTCTGAGTGCACAGAGAGCCAATTTATGCTTCACCTCTGGCACACTGAAGAGCATGAATGTCCTAAAATTCCTTTATATTCGTGGAAGCAGCAGGTTCAATATCATGCCGAACACTTCTAGCAGCCTGTGCCCAAGTACTCAAACTGCAGAGAAACCCTTGAGATAACACTGACCCAGTCAGAACGCCGAGTGCCACTTCTAAGCCGGCTACCGTATCTTACCCACAACAGGAGTTTCTGATGGGAACTGATTTCAGAAATTGGATTAGGAGGACCCTGGTCAGATGCTGCTCTGTGCTCTGAGCGATGATTCTTTAGGCAAAGCACAGTGTGGCTTCCCACTTAAGCTCTGCACTCTCCTCCTACAATTTGATGGATCGTTTAGCATTTATCAGCCTCTGAAGCTCTATGCCCAGAAGTGACATTTCCCTGGATTCAAAGCCTGTAAAAGCTTAGAGGAATGCTAGATGAGATGGGTGGGTGATTTATTAGGCTGCTGGGCTACTCAGAGTTCCTTTGACTGCGGTGTAAATGTTGCTTAGTGTCCTGGATGATGATAAATGATGCTTTCATAGGAGCTTGATCTCAGAGAAAGTCTCACTCAGTTTGGTGAGCTGTACAATTTCTTCAGTATAGAAGAAAGTTCTTAATATTCTGTGTTTTCAGGGGGAGTCATGGACCTTTTGAAAATTTGATAAAAGCTATGGACCCTTTCACTAGAAAAATGTATTGGCACATGATTTTACATGTAGCCCCTCTTAAACCCAAAGGTCCCTGGGCCCCAGATCAACAGTTGCTGATGTAGGGCACGAACAGCTAACGCGTGCCAGGGGAACCGCTGGCCCCCGTGCCTCCACGGCTGTGGGGTGATGCAGTGCCACGCCCTGCTTTGGCCTCCTGAGCACACGTTCCGCATACGCTGGAGAGTGGCAGAGCCTGTGAATTCACGACCACAGCAAGTCAGTCTGCGCACAGGCAGAAGGCCCAAGCCTTTCTCCCCTCTATGGCACAGCGAGGTGATGTCTGGCATCCTTGTATTTGATCGTAAACATTTCTGTGTGGCCTCGATTTCTATCATTGCCTAGAAACTGGTCTTGCCAAATTTACCAACAACCTCAATGTTTGCAAACCTGACATTTTTAGTCTTCCTCTTTCACAGCGGCGGCGTATGACTCCTCCTTCCTGGAGAGCCGTCTCATTCCTGGCTTCCAGTAGGGTTTTCTGCTACTTCTCTGGCCTCTTCCCCGCAGCTTCCTTGGAAGGCTCCTCCTTGAGCACCTGCGTCATACCTGTTGGAGCATCTCAGGGCTTCGCCCCGAGATCTTCATTTGTTCTTTCAGTGGCTTCATCCAGTCCCACTGCTGTACAAGTCTCCTGGGTGCTGGTGACTCCAGCCCTGACCACTATGCTGAGTTCTGACTTATATATTCAGCCGCCGCCTTGAAATCACCACTTGGGTGAATCAGCATCTCCAAATTCATGTGTCCAAATGAAGTCCTTGATTGCAACTTTTCTGAGGTGGAGAAGGCTGGAAGAAATCGGTTTTAGGTCCAAGTGGAGAGGTGACTAGTTATCAGCTAAACGTTTACAAAACATCCTTAACTCTTTATCTTTTGCCTTATCCTGACCATCTAGTCCATGTGAAAATGCAGTCAGAGCTCTATCTCCACAGTAGGTCAGTATTCCATTGGCTTGCTCTGTTTTTGTCACTGCAGGTCACATCACCTTGGTTTCTCATCCGGTGTAAGGCGGTAGCTTCCTCGAGGGTCTCCCTGCCTTCTCTTTCTCCCTCTTCTGTTACCCTTCCACTGGCATCCACAGTGCCTTTTCAAAAACACAGATCAGGTGACATCACATCACCTACCTCCTGACACCTGCCAGGGGCTCCTAACAGAATGAACACGAGATCCTCGTCACGACCTCTGTAGACCCCCCCAGCTCCTTGTCTCACGCCATCGCAATCTGCACCACGTTGTTGCTCGGCTCAGCATTTCCCTTCCATTTCCTGAATGTGTGCGGCTGTTCTCCGTCTCTGGGCTTACAGAAGGGTTGTAGAGAAAACATAACATAAAATAATTTTCACATGTGTGACGCCTTATCTGAATCAAATGACAAGCACCTTGAGAGCAGGGACCCAATTTAATGCTTTTTGTCCTCAACATCCCCGCCTTTGCCTCCAACCTCTCTCTGTGTGTCTAGGACAGCAGCTTGCACTCGCTCACTTGACTCATTGTGTTTTGAGCACCTGCGGCGTGTCCCGTTCTGAGTTAAGTACTGGGAGTCTGCTAGGTGTTAGGTGTTGAGATTGTTTCCCTCTTAGTTAGAAATGCAGGCTGTTGCAGCGTGAGGGTGGGATTAAGGAGACACTTGTAGTGCTAAATGAGAGCTGTGTCGATGCAAATTTTCAACTGGGGTAGAACTTCATTATTCTAATGAATTTTGAAAACTATCACAAGCTAACTTTATTGCTTTGGATTAGTAATTGGCTAAATAGTGCCTTAGTTGCTTGTGAGAGTAAATATAATTTCCCAAAGTGCTAAATTCACTCCTAGGCTAGAGCTGGGAGAATCAAACTTAATGGAAAATAATGATATTTCTAACTAGAACAGACAAGTAAGGTAAACCCTTGCTTATCTTCCTTTCCCAGGTAGACATCTTCTGTCCAGAGTTTTGTCTGAAACACAGCAGAACAGTAAATCACTCAATAGCTACAAAATGTTAGGTGTGAAGCTACGCCTGGTCATGTGTTACACTTAGGTGTGCAGAATATATCTTACATCTTTGCTTCCAAGCTTTGTTTTAAAAAAATTTGAAAGCAGGTCTCACTAGGTTATAACCAAAAGCTTCCTTGCTATTCCAAGTGGAATTAGCCACCAGGCATAGACATTGTATAGAAGCTTAGCTTTCAGAGTTTCGTAAGCAAACTTAAGCATTTTCCTGTGAATCTTAAGCTATTAATTGTAGAAGAACAGAGCAGCTGGATTTGTCTTAGATGGGGCGAGGATATTCTATTCTGTTTGAAAATCGTAAGGGGCTTATGGAAATGAGTTGCATCGTGTTAGTAATTTTGAAAAATATATGTTTTCTTTTTCTGCTCAAATAAAAATAGAAGCAGAGAAGAGAAAACTTAGGTGAACATGAATTCTTTCTTGCTGTCAGTAGAGCAAGGATTGATGGAAGGCTTTACCCAGGGCTTTTCTTTCCCCTATTATTTTTATTGTGGTAAAATACAAATACCATAAAATTATCATCTTCACCATTTTTAAGTGTACAGTTGAGTGGTATTAAATACATTTATAGAGTTGTGCAACCGTCACCACCATCCATTTCCATGACTCTTTTCACCTTGCAAACCTGACACTCTGTGCCCGTTAACCAGTAACGCCCATCCCCTCCTGCAGCCTCTGGTGCCCACAGTCCTTTCTGTCTTTATGATTTTGACTATTTAAGTGTCTTATATAAGTAGAATCCTAAAGCATTTGTCTTTTTGTGACTGACTTATTTCACTTAGCATAATGTCTTCAAAGTTCATCATGTTGTAGCATGTGACAGGATTTTTTCTTTTTTAAAGCTGGTTAATATTCCGTTGTATGTATGTATATATCATCCATCCCTCCTTCAGTGGATATTTGGGTTGCTTCCGCATTTTAGCTATTATGAGTAATGCAGCTATGAATAAGGGTGTACAAATGTCCCTTTGAGGCCTTGTTTTCAATTATTTTCGGCATGTACTCAAAGTGTAATTGCTGGATCATAATTGTATTTTTAATTTTTTTGAGGACGCACCGTACTGCTTTCCACAGTGGCCGCACCAGTTTACGTTCCTACCAGCCATGCACCAGGGTTCCAGTTTCTCCACATCCTTGCCAAAACTTACTTTGTGCTTTTCTTTTTTCACAGAAGCCATCCTAATGGGTGTGAAGTGGTATTTCATTGTAGTTTTGATTTGCATTTCCCTAAGGATTAGCGATATGAACATCTTCTCATGCGCTTATTGGCCATTTCATAGTTCTTTGAAGAAATGTCTATTCAAGTCCTTTGCCCATTTTTGAATTAGGTTGTTTTCTGTTGTTGTTGAGTCTTAGGTGTTCTCTATCTAGTCTGGATATTAATCCCTTATTAGATATATGAGTTGAAAATATTTTCTCATTCTGTGGGTTGATTTTTTTACTTTGTTGATATTTTCTTTTGATGAACAAAATTTATAATTTTCATGAAGTTCAATTTGTTTATTTTTTTCTTTTGTTATCTCTGTCTTTAGTGTCATATTCAAGAAATCATCGCCAAAGCCAACATTGTGAAGCTTTTGCCCTGTGTTTTCTTCTAAGAGTTTTAGGCTTTTAGCTCTTACATTTAGGTCTTTGATCCATTTTGAGTTAACTTTTCGTGGTGTTAGATAAGGGTACAACTTGATTCTTTTGCATGTGGATATTCAGTTTTCCTGGCATTGTTTTTTGGGAAAACTGTTCTTTCTCCATTGAATGGTCTTGGCACCCTTGTCAAAAATCACTTGACCATATATGAGAGGGTGTATTTCTGGGCTTTCTATTTTATTCCATTTGTGTATATGTCTTTAAGACAATACCACACTGGTTTAATTATTGTAACTCTGTACTAAGTTTTGAAGCTAGGAAGTGTGAGTCCTCCAGCTTTGTAGTTTTGGCAAGATTGTTTTGGTTATTTGGAGTTCCTTGAGATTCCATATAAATTTTAGGATGGATTTTTCTATTTCTGCAACAAAATCATTGGGATTTTTTATAGAATTTTTTTTTTTTTTTTAGACACAGTCTCACTCTGTTGCCCTGGTTAGAGTGCCATAGTGTCAGCCTAGCTCACAGCAACCTCAAACTCCTGGGCTCAGGTGATCCTCCTGCCTCAGCCTCCCAAGTAGCTGGGACTACAGGTATGTACCACCATGCCCGGCTAATTTTTTCTATTTTTTGTAGAGATGGGGTCTTGCTCTTGCTCAAGCTGGTCTTGAACTCCTGAGCTCAAACGAGCCACCCACCTCGGCCTCCCAGAGTGCTAGGATTACAGGTGTGAGCAACCGTGCCTGGCCAATCATTGGGATTTTGATAGAGACTGCACAAATCTGGAAATAGCTTTGAGTAGTATTGACATTTTAACAATATTGTCTTCCACTCCCCAAACATAGGGTAGATTTCCATTTATTTGTCTTCTTAAATTTCTTTTAGCAATGATTTGTAGTTTTCATTCTACAATTTTTTTACCTCCTAAATCACCTCCTCGATGACACCAATTCCTAATTCTTTTTCTTTTTTTTTGTTTTCTGAGACAGAGTCTTGCTCTGTCATCTAGGCTGGAGTGCAGTAGCATCATCATAGCTCACTGCAACTTCCCACTCCTAGGCTCAAGCAATCTTCCTGCCTCAGGCTCCCAAGTAGCTGGGACTACAGGCACACATCACCATGCCCAGCTAATTTTTCTATTTTTTGTAGAGATGGGGTCTTGCTCTTGCTCAGGCTGGTCTTGAATTCCTGGCCTCAAGCAATCGTCCCACCTTGGCCTTCCAAAGTGCTAAAATTATAGGCATGAGCCACTGTGCCCAGTCCCTGACATTTTATTCTTTTAGATGCTCTTGTACATGAAATCAGTTTTGTAAATTCCTTTTCTTTTCTTATTGTTTGTTGTTAGTAAATAGAAATGTAACTGACTTTTGTGTATTGACTCTGTTCCTGCCACTTTGATACATTTATTTATTAGTTCTAACAGTTTTTTTGGACTCTTTACTTTCCTACATATATGTAAGATCATATTATCTCTAAACAGAGATCATTTTACTTCTTCCTTCCCAATTTAGATGTCTTTTATTTCTTTTCCTTGCCTAATTGCTCTGCCTAGAATTTTCTGTGATGTTGAATAGAAGTGGTGCAAGTGGGCCTATTTGCCCTGTTCCTGATATTAGAGGAAAAGCTTTCAGTCTTTCACCATTAACTATGGTGTTCACTGTGGGTTTTTCATATATGCCTTATTTATTTGCTTCTTTATTTTAGGGATAGGAACTTGCTATCTTGCCCAGGCTAGTCTTGAACTCTTGGCCTCAAGGCATGTGCCATGGCACCCAGCTTATGACTTTTTATTATGTTGAGGTAGTTTCCTCCTAGTCCTACTTCATTGAGTGCTGTTAACATGAAAAGTTGTTAAATTTTATCAAATTCTTTTTCTGCAACTACTGAGATGATCATGAACTTGAAGTTCATTGAGCTTATTGGATGTTTATATTCATGTCTTTCATCAAATTTGGGACATTTTCAGCCATTATTTAAAAAATTATTTAAAAAATACCCTCTCTTCCTCTTTCTAGTCTCCTTCTGGTACTCCCACAACGTGTATGTTGGTTCCCTTGGTGGGCTCTGTTTACTTTTCTTCAATATTTTTTCTTTCTGTTCCTCAGACTTGATAATTTCTGTTGTCCAATCTTCAAGTTTACTGATTCTTTCTTCTCCCTGCTCAAATCTTCTTTTGAATCCCTCCAGTGAATTTTTAATAGTAGTTATTGTACTTTTCAGCTTCAGCTCCAGAATTTTTTTGGTTTCTTTCTAGGTTTTCTCTTTATTGATATTTCCATTTTGTTCATACATGATTTTTTTGATTTTCTCCACATCTTTGTTTAGTTCTTCAGGCATCTTTAAGACAGCCATACTGAAGTCTTTGTCTAGTGGATTTGCTATCTGGTCATTTTTCAGGGATAGTTTCTGTTGAATTATTTTTTTCCTTTGAATGTGCCATGCTTTCCTGTTTTATTCATATGCTTTGTTTATGGTGAAAACTGGAAATTTGAATCTAATAACGTGGTAAATCTGGAAAGCAGATTCTTTCTCTTCTCCAGGGTTTGCTGTTTTTGTTTTGTCTTTTCTTTTCTTTTCTCTTCTCTTGTCTTCTTTTTTTCTTTTCTTTTCTTTTTTCTCTTCTCTTCTCTTCTCTTCTCTTCTCTTCTCTTCTCTTTTCTTTTCTTTTATTTTTTATCTTCTCTTCTCTTTTCTTTCTTTCTTTCTTTCTGATTATTGGAGGCTGTTTCCATGCCAAGGATCTGCCTGAGATACAAGCTTAAAGTTTTCTCTGGTCTTTTCTGAGCCGACACCTTTCCCTGGGCATGTACAGTCACTTTCTAATTTTCCCTGCATATGTAGTTGCTTTTGAATATCTCAGTCTTTAATGTCTGCTCCAAAAGGGGTAAAAGGGAAAAATAAAGGGAGGGAAAAAGAGCACTAGCTGTCTAAATCCCCTGGAAGTCCCTGCAGCCAGAGGGAGGGGCGTCAGCTGTGTGGGAGGAGGTGCAACGACAACAGCTGCCAGCCCCTCTGTCTGCACCTTCGTGATCAGTAGCAGACGTCAATGATGAGAGCACAGATCTCTGATACTCAACTGACGGGTGCTTCTTGCCCACCCTGGCTCCCACACGCTGTGTGCAAGCTGCTCCAGGAACACAGGCACAGCTGCCTGCCATGGGGCTGGGGGCGGGGGATGGATAACTGCTACTGTGCTAAAAGCTTAAAGTGACCAAAATTAATGACAATTTGCCATCCAAGCCTTCTCCTACAATAGACTCCAGAGTTCCAGGACAGTCACATCAGACAGGTTCTGCCAGTGCAATTGTTGTCTAGGTGAGGAGACAGATTCTTGGTGCTTCCTACTTCACCATCTTCCCAGAATCCTTCGAGGGCCTTTGGATGGAAGCTACCTTGAACTTGAGAACTATATAGTGTGGAGCTCATACACTGCCGAAGACATTATACCCAAAGCTTGTGCAAGGACATAGAGTAGCTGGGCTTCTAGCCGCCTCTCAGAACTATGCATTGAACTAAATGGTAGTGTTAAAAGTGTTCTCTTGTGGGGGGCACTAAGTTTCCAAACACATGGCGGAGAATTGCTTCATTTTTTAAAAACCCTAGGAATTTTCTTAAGAAGCAATTGAAGCTAAATCAGTTTTACTAATTTAGCTTCTGACCAAAGATGGTATTAGTTTACCTTAAAACTTGACTCAGAATGACTTTGGGCTGCTTTTAAATACCAAATTTTCCCTCAAAGCTTGAGGACTTAGCACCTGGAAAGATGCTAAAGATGAAAGATGCCAAAGCAGATCGGTGCCTGTTCCAAAAACGAAGTTTAGAAACGGATGTGTGCTGTGGTAGCATCAAAAGGATGTGTGTGGAGTCTTTCAGAGGTTTGCTCTGAAGGGATCAAAACTCAGATGCATGAATTCAAGTGGCAGTCAAGCTACCTTACAATCATTCATCCCATATAGATTCAGCGGGGAGTTGAAACAAGCATTTTATGTAAGCTTGCAGTGAAAACTGGGTTGAATTAAGTAATTAATGCTTGAATTTAAGAAGTAGATAGATGAGTATGTATATATTTCTTTTTGACCTGTATTTTCCTCCTTAAGTCCATTTAGATCTTTTCATTATTACTTTAGTGAAGTTTTTTAAATTATTTTTTTTATTTCAGCATATCATGGGGGTACAAATGAAAAAGGTTCTGCTTTCTAGCCCTGTGATTTATGCTTCGTTAGAGCTCTTTCCACTGCACCCAACAAAGTATAAACTGCACTTCTCATAGGTAATGCTAACTTTTTACTTGAAATTCAACCCGAACACTTACTGTTGAGCACTTTCTGAAGCTCAGAGGACCATGACTTTTATTTCACGCTTTGCCACTTCCAATAGTGAGTGATTATTTACTCTTCATGAGGTGTCAGCATCTGTAAAATTGGATAATGTACTAATTATTTCTTGGCATCATTTGGATTAATTGTGTATTAAATTTCCATGTACATTCAGCCATTACATGAATATTATTGTTCTTGTTATTTTTTATTGTCACCAGCTCCTGTGTCACTCATCTATACGAGTAACAACTCCCTGCATGTGTACCCAAAATATCCAAGGAAAGTACCCATTCTAGCTTTGCAAGCTGTACAGTGATCCACACGTGACACCAGGGCCTTCCGGATTTCTTACAGAATACATGATGAGAGTGGTTTAGATATTAAAAGCAAATAAAAAACCGTCCGAGGTGACACCTGGCTACATATGGTCGGCAAACCGTCTGCATTCCCTACCGTCTTCTCCGAGAGCACGCAGGGTGCGTGGCCCTAGTTCTTTCCAACACGTTAGGACTCCAGTGTCTGGGCAGAATGTCTGAGTTGGGGGAATATTCAGCCCACAAGCTAAATCACTGCAGATTTGCTTCCCTTCAGTACCCCTCTTCCAGTTCAATAATTCAGCAGTAAGAATGTCAATAATGAGCATATTACAGGGAGTACCTGGCAATCTGTCATCAATTAGAGGCTGGCAGAAGCTGGATGCTGCCACTGGCCCTTAACTCCTGATTTGGCCGGTTCCCCATCCAGCCTCCTAAGTGAGCACCGTTAGTGTAGCACTGGACGGCAACCGTGACCAAGGTGTCGCTTTAAATAAAAAAGGCAGGCGAGATTTCCAAACTGCAAGCTCCCCCCACCTGGCCGTCTGTCTTCCTTTCCTCCCAGCCCTGACTCTTCTCATTCGGTGCCTCATCATTTCTCACCTGGATGCGAGTTGGCTCTCGCCAGGTCCCGCACACGCTCACCTGTGGAGCCGGCCTCCCCGCACCGCTGCTCACGCCCCGCGAGCGGCTGCATCTCGAGTGGACGGTGCTCGCTCCGGCCCGACTCGCTCTCAGTGTGGTGCTGGTCTATTCCTAACTCGCCACGGGGGCCGGCTTCCCAGGATTTACAAAACCTCTAAATCACGCAGTTTTTCCTGCCCACATTGCTGGAAGTCACTCGTGAGGTGGTTGGAAAGTTTCAGTATTGGTGGTGATTTAAGATGCGAGCTTTAGGAGATCACCAGCAATGAATAAATACATACAAAAATACATACATACATACACGTGAATGGCTCAAAGCAGGGCCTGGCTCATGGTGAGCCCTGCACCTGTGTTTGTGGCCTAACAGTGTTTGCACCTTAGCCGGCACTGGTATCGGAGCTCCCCAGTCGCAGCAGAGGTGCACAGGGACCACACACTCCCCCGTCAAGAGCCCTTCAGACCAGATGTGGTCTGAATACAAGTTTTTTCTCCCGATTACCTTTTTATGGTGCCTACACCGCATATAACATTACATCCTCAGCGGCATCCCGCAATTAAACATGGTGCTATTTCCTCAGAGCAATTCATGAATATTTATGATAAGTGGGGAAAACCTAGACTATAAATTGCCTCATTTTAGTTCAGGTCGAAGTGCTGCCAGAAAGTTGTGAAAAAAAATGTCTCAGAGCTTCTTGGCTTCGGGAACTGTGAAGATGGGTCACAGACCTGTGCTGGTCGAGGTTCTCCAGGGAAACACAACATGCGCGCGCAGTGGGAGGCCGGGAAGTCCCACGACCTGCCGTCTGCGAGCTGGAGACCCAGAAGGCCAGGGTGAGATTCGGTCTGAGTCTGAGGCCTGCGGACCGGCAGTCCCTGGTCCGAAAGGGAGAGCGAATTCACCCTCCTCAGCAGATTGGACAGCGCCCTCCCACACTGCGGAGGGAGGATGTCCTTTCCTCAGTCTGCGGGTTCGAATGCTCACCTATTCTGGAAACACCCTCACAGACACACCCGGAAATAATGTTTTACCAGCTGTGTGACATCGCTTAACCTACTGATGCTGACACATAAAATTAGCCATCGTGGGACCCACGTTATCATCCTAGCCTGTAGATGAGGAACCGGAAACAACCAGAGGTACCTATGTTGCTGGCTGCGTCGCCCGGGACGGGAGGAAGCAGGGACTGTTGGGGCGGGACTTTGCTGCAGGCAGAGCGACCCCAGACTTCTGCTCTTGTGCAGGGTGCAGCAGCCACTGTGTGGCAAGACTCGGTTGACGTGGGGCTCAGCTGGGGCTTGGGCCTTCTCGTTGTTTTCTCTGCATTGAAGGTGCAGTTGATAGTGTTGAGGCTGTTTATGGGCTGGCTGTGTGCAGAAGGGGAGCAAACTTCGGGGGCCTTCAATTTGACTCCCTCACTTGGGACAGAGGCCGTTCCCCTTGGCCCTTCTCTGTGATTGGTTCCGCCTTTCTCTTTCTCTTGGACTCTCCCACACACTCACTTTATTCAGCCTGCGACCTGCTCACGGGTGGATGGATGGGGAAACTGCAGGATAAAAAAGAGCGAGTCATAAACTAATAACTGCGAAACACTATTCTGCCGTATGTATAAAATACACTGATGAAAGAAAGGAGAAAACAGTGTCGTTCCCACCAGGGACAGCTGTCAGCCACAAGTGTCTTCCTCCTGTTTCTTCCTGCCACGTGGCTGTGCCTTGGCTGCCGCGTGAAACAGGTTCTGCTAGGGTCCTGCTTAGATGCCCTGTCCCACCCTGGAGCCCTAGGGAGGGTCCTTCCACCTGGCAAAGACTCCCTGTGCCTCAGTCTCCACCTGCACGGAGGAGGGTGGCTGGAAGTGTCCTCAGACTGACTCCCGACCTGCGAGTCAGGAGGGACGGGAGATAGTGGACAGACACCTCGGCGGCCCTGCCCTTCACGGGACAGTTGTGAGGGGTGTTGGGCCCTCACTGTCTCACAGCAATAGTGTGCTCATCGATGCACCCTGCATTGCCTTCCCCTTTCCCTGCGTCCCTTCCCTCCTCCTCAGCAGGCACTGCAGGCTGGGACTGTGGGTCATCACATGCCACGTGGCTGGAGCTGCCCGTTGGGAACCAGGCACTGTTGGACCCACCAAGGCCTGAGGTTGCGCAGGCACCACACAGGAAGGCTGCTTTCTTCTCTCCCAGCAGTAGGGGACACATCTCTTTATTTTCCCTCACCCGCAGTAAAGCAACCTCCGTGCCTGGTGATGGGTCCACGTGGGACAGTCCTGTTGAATTTCAAAGGCAGGCCTCACTGACAATGTTTCCTCGTCTCACCCGCGGAGGGACGTAGCGGCTGACAGCTGTCCCTGGTGGGAACAACACTGTTTTCTCCTTTCTTTCATCAGTGTATTTTATACATACGGCAGAATAGTGTTTCGCAGTTATTAGTTTATGACTCGCTCCTTTTTTATCCTGCAGTTTCCCCATCCATCCACCCGTGAGCAGGTCGCAGGCTGAATAAAGTGAGTGTGTGGGAGAGTCCAAGATTAAAGTATTAATACTATCCCAGTCCCACCCTCCTTGCCCAGAGCTTTGGAGAATTTGGGGGAAATTAGGAGAATCTTGAAGAAACGAAAGGGGTGAGAGGAAGGCAGGGGGAAGAGGGTGCTCAGTGCTGAGAGCAGAGCCGAACTCTGGCTCCCGTTTCTCCGAATTTCTGCTAGAGCGGCAGCAAGAACCCACACAGGACTGGCCGCAGGAGCATCAGGAAGGCGGGCTGAGACCACACTGCTGGAGATGCCCAGGACCCACTGACGGCAGGGAGGCAGGACCACAGGGCCCTGTGGGCAGCTCGGGAGCCGTCCGTGTGGACTGGAGGCCGAGACTGATCACTGTCCTCCGCAAATGCCTCGGCACTTCGGAGATGGTAAAACCCTCAACAGGACAGAAATTCTGTGGAATGGGGCCTCCATAAATAACGAAGTGGTTGTACCAAAGGGGTGTTTTTGTCGTTGCCGTTTTGTTCACTCGCGTGCTTGGACTGAGATTCCTAGGTGCCGTAGGAGTCAGCCACGTCCAGCATCAGCAAACACGCTTGGGAAGTGCTCTTAACACAGACAGAGTACGACCCTTTACATCCAAGCCCATTCTTTTTGAAAATAATACCAGCAATACTTTCAGAGTGTAGATGGATAGAGATGAGTTTTCTTCTTAAAATGCCTGTGGAGTTAGGGAATGTCAGTACCCTCTGATGACCCCGAGTTGGGGGAGCACTTCTGCATGCGCCCAGCTGCCGGACAGACGCTGGGCGACGCACCAAAGGAGAGGGAAGGGGGGGGCAGGTGCAGCCTGTTAGCGTCGGCTGATGAGAGTAAGTTCTCTGTAGACTTTATGAGAGGCTGACGGTGGTGTTCAAGGCCCTGAAATTAGACTCTTCCAAGGGAGCAAATAGTCTAATTATGAGTTCCTTGGGGAACCTCTTCTAAGGGAGTGAAGGTGATTCCACTAACTCCAGCTCAGTCGCTGTTGGCCGGGACGGGCAAGGACCTTCATAGCAGTTTCACGCAGGGCAGATACACAGTAGGCTTTTGGGAAGACAAACACGGGTCATTTCTGAAGCCTCTGAGACAGGCAAAAGGATGCTGGAGCCCCTGTAGACAGCCTGCACCTCAACTTAATAGAGACACAGGTGCAGGAAGTGGTGCCTCGGAGAATAGCACCCTCTGTAGCAAGCTTGGGGGAGCTCTGTTGAGACTTGGTTCAAGACCATTTTTAAAGTAGCCACTAAAACATTACACAAGCTCAAATGTTAAGCTTCTTGGTTTTTCTTTGAGGAAATATGACCATTTCATGATAGAGTCACCCCAAAGGACAGCACACTCCCAGTAATGCAGAGGCCACGGTGTACTGGAGGCTTGGAGGGTGCGTATGTGGGTGGGGTGGGCGCAGGCGTCACAGGAGACAGAGGAACGAGAGGATGGGGCCCATTTGGTTTCACAAGAGTCAGCATCCCTTCCCCACTGGGGTCCCAAGAACAGAGGGACCTTTCCAGCTTCCTGGAAGGGAGGCACAGAGACACAGCATGGAAGAGAAACATCAGGAAGCTGCTGGAAGTGTGAGAACCCTGTGGACATGGCCATCAAACACAAACCTGTACAAAGACCACTGACAGGCCATCTTGCCCCCATGCCATGGTACCATAAGACCCAGTCACTGGCACAGTCCCAGGGAGGAGAGGATGGAGGGGTGTCTCCAGGAAGAATTAAATTAGATTTTCTACCAGCTCAGAAGAAAGGAGGCTCAGGGTAAAACACGTGTGGATGAAGTTTCAAAACTGCTACGTGTTCCTCCTGGTCACTGTGCTTTGGGACGGCCATGGTTTCCAGCCATGAACATCTGCTCCCAAGAGAGCCACACTTGCTCCCAAATCTCCTCCTCTTTCTCTTCTCCAACGTCTCTGGGAGACGACTGTCCCTTTAGTAATTGAGGATGGTTCTGATGCAATGGACCACTGTCTTCTTCCCCTTCAGGGCAGGTTTCCTTTCTCCTTCCTTGTCTTCTTGGCAGGGTGGAGTGGATTGGAGCATGGGCTCAGAAATTAGGTGGCTGAGCTTGTGCCTCAGTTTCCTTCTCTCTAATGTGGGAATATTGGTTGTATCTGTCTCATGGGACAGTGGTGAGAAATCTTGCCAGCAGTGTGCTCACCAGGTCCCTCTTCATCAGGCCAGTGCAATGGCCCTCTAACCCAGCAATAGGTAGTTGGTCGTGGTTTAAATAGGCATTTTCTTTTCTTCTCCCCCTGCCTGCCTTAGAGGTAGACTTCTGTATTAGTCTGCTCAGGTGGCCATCACAAAATGCCACAGACTGAATGGCTGAAACAGCAGAATTTAATTTTCTCACAATTTTAGAGGCTGGAAGTCCAAGGTCAGGGTGCCGGCATGGCCAGGTTCTGGTGCGGACTCTCTTCCCGGCTTGCAGATTGCTGCTTTCTCACCGTGTCCTCACAGGGCAGAGGGAGAGAGAAAACAAGCTCTGGGATCTCTCTCCCTACAAGGGCACTAATCCCATCATGGGGGCTCCACCCTCTCGACCTCATCTAGCCCTAATCACCTCCCAAAGGCCCCATCTCCAAATGCCATCCCACTGGGGGGAGCTGGGGAGGGGAACTGCTCTCTGTCCTGTCACAGGGTCTCATACTCTCTTCCCTCTGTCACCTCCCTCCTCCTCAGTGAGCAGACCCTCTCTCTGGCCAGCGATTGCTTTCCCCGTACCATGTAGGGCTGCTCCGTCATTTCTTCTCCATTGAGTTTTACCACTTCTTTCCCCATTTTGTTACTCTTCTTGAGATTGCCCTCTTCTTTGACCTTGGTTAGCTGGTCCCTCGGGGACAGAACGGTTTTTCTTCCCTCACTTCCTTTTCTTCTTCCTTGGAGTGGTGGACACTCCAGCTCGGGGATGTGTGGCTCTCTCTGGGGTGGACACCACTGTCTCTCCCTTTTCCTCAATAGATTTTCCCTTCCTGTTCGTCCCTCCGAGAGAGGACCTCCGTGCCTGGGGCAGGATGGCTTTCTGAGGACCAGTTCTGAGTTTTCCCTTTATCGATAGACATGCTGTATCTTCCCGTGCCTGGTCCGCGACGAGACCTTGTGGTCTGGCAATATCGTGTTTAGCACTGTTCTTACTCTCCTTCGTGAAAGACACCACTTCTTTCTTTTCATTATCCCTGCTGTGACCCTACTTTATGTCTGGCAACAGACTGCTGCTTCTGGGTAGGGCTGCCATTAGCTCTTCCCTTGGCGTGGAATTCATCTGGGGCTTCAGTCATCACTCCTGCAAGCCAACCCTCCTGTCTGTGAAGAATGACTTTCGCTGATCTAAGGGAGAAAGTCTCCTGTGCTTTCTGTAGCTGGGAGTGGCCATCTAACCTGCTGTGAGTTTTTGGTCCTTCCCTCCCATGCAGGCATCAACCCTTCCCTTTTCTTGTCAAGCCTGAGAACAACTTCTTGACTCCAGAAATGGACTGTGTGTTACTTTCTTTGAGTGTAGGACTTCACCTTACTTACTCTGTGTGAGAGCCCAATATTATCATTTTATGTAACCACTGATGCAATTTGGTTTATATTTACTATTTTTGTTAATATTGATCATGCCTGTTTTATACTCCTCTTTCCTATCATCTTCTTTTGAATTACTTAATTTTAAAAATTGTTGAGTGTTCTCTCTATTTAGAATTTAACTCTTTTCCTGATTAGTAAAGAGAGTACAAAAAGCATTCTTTTTTAAGTTAAAAAATTTATTTTTATTGAAACATATTTATACATATTTTGGGGTACATGTGATGTTCTGTTTCATGCATAGAACATGTAATGATGAAGTTAGTGTAGTCAATGCATTCCCTGTTGAAATACCAGTTACATTTTTCACAGGAATAGAAAAAAAAAACCCCATAATTTATTTCAAAAAGATGCCAAACAGTCAAAGCAATCCTGAGCAAAAAAGAACAAAGCTGGAGGCATCACACTACTTACTTTGAAATATACTATTTGCTGTAGTAACCAAAACAGCGTGATATGGGTATAAAAACAGACATTTAGAGACCAATGGAACAGAATAGAGAAATCAGAAAAAGCATTATATACTTAGCAGAGTCTACCTTAAATGAGCAATTTTACCAGACTTTTGATAATACTAGAACCATAGAATACTTTAACTTTTTTTACCCCTTTTCCACCTTTTTATTTTTGATGTTATACATTTTAATTGACATATATTTTAAACTCAAAAATTTTAATTATCATTTTGTATATAAGTTAATATTGCTTTGAATTTACCCAAAATGTATCCTTTCTTTTGCTTTTTCCTCCTTGCTTCATTCTTCTCTCTCTGTGTTTATTTTCCTTCTGCTTGAAGAACTTTCTTTAGACTCAATTTTTAGTTCAGGTCTGCTGGTGATAAATTCTCGTGTTTGTCTTTATTTTACCTTTACCTTTGTTTCACAGAGAACAGATCTCTAGAATGGCAGTTATTTTCTTTCAATCTTTTTGAATTGTCTTCTCGCTTTCATTGTTTCTTTTGAGAAATCAGCCGTAAGTCTTACTAGTGCGCTTCTGTTGATATGTCTTTTTTTCTTTGGCTGTTTGTAAGATTTTCTCTTTGCTTTCAGTTTTCAGTGGTTTTACTAGAATTTATCTTTGCATGGTTTTCTTAGTATTTATCCTGCTTGTGGTTCATAGCAAGCCTTAAATCTGTGGCTTGAGATCTTTTATCAGATTTGGAAAATTTTCAGTCATTATCCTTCAACTATTCTAATGTCTAATTATCTCTCTCTTCTCCCTTTTTAGGGCATCTAATCACATGAGTGTTAAACTTTTTTTTAACTATATAATATATGCTTGATACTTTTTTCTGTATTTTTAATCCTTTTTCCCTCCAAACTTTTGCCTAGGTATTTTATACTGAGCTATCTTCTAATTCTGTTCTTTTGTTCTGACCTATCTGCAATATGGATGAGTTTATATCTATTAAGGTATTAATTTGAATTGTTGTATTTTTATGTTTTAAAAATTTCATTGCATTATTTTTATGTATTTCAGTTCTTTGGTAAAATTCTCTATCTTGTCATCTTTTCAAAAGGTCATTTATTGAACTTATTAATCGTCTGTGTTTTGGAGTTTGTACCTAATATCTCAAATATCTTGGTGCTTTATGATTCTGTTTCTCTTGTTGGCTTTTACTCTTCCTCTTGTTTCTCACTTGGTTAATAATTACTTACTGACTATTGGACATTGTGTGTGTGAAAATATCATTGATACTCTGGATCAGAACTGCCCAATAAGAACATAAAGTAAGCCACACAGGCAGTTTAAAATTTTATCTGGACCAGTTTCTCCAGCAGCCCTGGATTAGGTGAACCCTCAAGTCCTCAAACTCATTCAGTTCCTTTTACTGTCAGGCCTACAAATCAATCTAATCTTACCCACCCCTGCTCTTCCACGTTAATCTTCAGATGCAGGGAAGATTTGTCTCATTTTATTCCTGCAACTCCACCTGTCCCATCTTTTGCTGGAATATCAGGCTTGAGGATCATGTCTGCATCTTTCCCGTGCTATAACTTTCCTAGGAATCTCTCTGTTCCATCGTCCCCTAAATTTTAATGTGCAAGTTAAGCCCCTTTGATCTATGAAGCTTTTCCTAATTTCTTCCATTATTTTGGTAATGGTAGTTAACACTTAGCGAGCATTTGGTATGCATCATAAACTCTAACTAAAGCTCTTTTCATGCACAATTTCACTTAGCTATTAGGATTCTGTGAGGGTGGGTGTATGATTGGTGTGCTAGACCTCAGCTTCCTGATCTGTAAAATGAGCATAAAAGTCCTTACCTGCGGTGGCACACAGTTCACAGCTCACTTCTGTCTGAGCCCGGAGCCTGCGCTCCTAAACACCGTGCTATGCTTTGCCTCTCAGAAGTCGTTCTCTCACCCATACTCGTAAGAAGGTTTTGATTAGGCCAGTTTTAAAATTTGGTTATTTATTGTCTTTTAAAATTCACTGCTTTATAAATGTCCTCCCTTTAATTAAGTTGTAAATTCAGAGCTTAAGTCAAGACTATAGATATCTCTCAAAATATACATGTTGTTTGCTTCCAGGTAGTTGGGGACAGTGGAAGTTGCCTAAAACCACATCTCGCCACAATACACAAGACAACACCAAAGCAGAACCCGCAAAACTGCATACGACCCAGGCTCCACTGCAAGCCTTTGTTGCAGGCAAAGGCAACTAATAAAATTCTGCATAGAAGAGAGAAAAGGGGAGTGAGCAGCAATCTAAAATTATTCTAAACAACCACCAGGATTATCATTTAGTTATCCTAACTATCACTTAGTTATTCTAATTGTGAAAATACTGAGAAAAATGTATTAGTATAGCACAGCCCTGACCGTAGGGAGTGGAGGTGGCAGTCTTCAAAAGGTGCAGCTTCTGAGAGAAAAAGACAAAAAATAAAAGAGAGGCACTCGGTGACAAAGTGGTAAGGAATAAAAGAAGTGAAATGAAACATTACGGTCCTACAAAACAAAGAGTAATATAAAAATCATAGGTACACGACTACTTCCTGCATCAACAGCAGACTTATCCACTGAAAAAACTGGACTGTGCCATACAGACAGAGGACACCAATCCCTTACACTAGGAATCTTGTAAACTGCCACAAATGTGCAAAATTGATAGTGTGAAACTGAGTAAGTCTATGCAAAGTTACCACAAAAATAGAAAAAGTGAGAATTAACACATTTCGGCTGATGAAACTTTTTCCCTAAAGACAGCCGTGAAGCAAAATAAAACTGTAAGAGATGATCCAAAGTGAGTGAAACATACTCAAACAGATGTCTCAAATATGAAGAACCACTTGTAATCAGAAATACAAAAACTAAAAACAAAAATGGATGGAAAAAACGAAGAAAGGAGAGTTGATTTAACTTGTCAAAGAAATGATAAAAAAGACAAAATCATCTTAGAGTGAAGATGATTCAAATGAAAGATACTCAGGTGAACCGAAGAAAGGCAAGAAAATAATCTACAAATAAAAATAAGGTAAATGAAGAAGCAAAAAGGACTGAGAAGTGGGTGACAGGAAGGTGAATAAGAAACAACGTACTAATACATAGAATGAAGTTATTTATGTAGAAAACCAAGTCAAATAGAATTAATATTCAAATCAAATCCAAAAACTTTCCAGAAGTAAAGTAAGACCCGCATTGACATAATGAAAGAGCTCACTGAATACTTGGGAAAATAAGGAAGGAATGATGAACTATCCTACTAGAATTGTTAGGCTTATTTTTTTTTTTTTTGTTATCCTGTAACTTTAGAATTAATAGACCTCGAAGATAAAGAAAATCATTTGAAGGTTTTCAGGCAGAAAACATTAACTAACATATGAGAGAAAAAAATTACACCGTAATTAGAGTTACCAAAAACAACATGGAAAGCAGAACAAAAATGGAGCAGAATTTTAAAAAAAGTGGAAGAAAAGGTGAAAAAGGATTTTTATTTTCAGTAAAACTGTTAAGCACTAAAGTTACAGAAAGTGGCTTTAGACAAGCAGCTACTTAGGGAATTGTTTGTGACTCCTCGAGGACTCTAACAGAGGAGGAGAGTCGTTTCAAAAAGAGGTGACTCGAACCACTTCAGCGAAAGGACCAAGGACGCGTAAATAAGACTGAAACAAAGGTGGCGGCAAGGAAGAGAGACTGACATGCAAATGTTACATGTCATGAGAGGAAAAAAGGAATAATGTGACTTAAAAAATGAGAGGAAAAGATAGAGGGAAAAGAAAACTAGAATCAATTCATGTATTGTCTTTTGAAAAATAAGTGGGAGTTAAAATATACCACTAAATATTGATCTATCAGACAGTGAAAGATTAAATAAGAAAACAAAGAAGTGAAGGTACTGAAAAGGAGACGGGTACAAGGGTAAACACTACAACAAAAATACAAAATTCCTAAATTCAGAAAAGGAAGTTTTAAAAATAAAGAGGAAAACATAAATGTCGTGCAGAGGAAAGAACTAGCAAAAGTAACATAAAACATTATGCCTAACATAAAATATTATGATCGATTAATCTTTGGAGCACTAGTCATATTAGTAATTGTGAATGGACTACTAAAATACAAAGATTTTTAGTTCGTTGCGTGATGCAGGAGCTGTTACCTGACAGGAGACATACAAAGTGCATCAGAAAGGCGAAATATACAAAGATGAACAAAAGTATACAAGAAAATGAAAACAATGAGAGAGGCGATTGCAATCCCAATATCAAAACAGAATTGAAGTCTACAAGCATTAAATGTGACAAATAAGGACATTTTAAAGTGTGAAAAACATAATTTATAATGGAGATAGAACAGTAATGAATATGTATATGCCAATTAACACAACCACCACTTTTATAAAACAAAAATTACAGGAGCTGCAAGGAAATATAAATAGAAACACATAGGCAATTTCAACACATCAGTTTCAGTCGAGGACAGATCAATTTGACAAAGATCAGTGAGGATATAGAAGGATCTAAACAATATTATAAAGATAATCCGCAAATTCATGTCAAACTAGACATTCCGATAATAGAGAATACACCTTCTTCTCAAGTTTACGTGGAACATTT
>CAUYRT010019558.1:0-19038 GCA_963574885.1 Lepilemur ruficaudatus
TCTTTTTTTATTTCAGGAAATTATGAGAGTACAAACATTTTTGTTACATTTTATATCTTTGCCTCTCCCTAGCAAGGGCATGCCCTTCCTTTCTACGATGCCCACCGCATCCCTCAGTTGTGAGTCTACCCCCCAACCCCCTAATCCCTGGTGACCACCACCACCATGTGAGCACCATAGTGTTAATCAGTCAGTACCAATTTGATGGTGAGTACATGTGGGGCCCATTCTTCCGATCTTGTGTCACCTCACTTCGGGTAATGGGCTCAACCGCAATCCGGGAAAATATAAGTGGTGCTAGCTCACTGGCGTTTCTTATAATTGAGTAATATTACATTGTATACATATACCAAATTTTAATAAGCCACAGCAACAAAAATAAATAAATGGGATCTGATCAAATTAAAAAGCTTTTGTACAGCCAAAGAAACCATCACTATAGCGAATAGACAGCCTACAGAATGGGAGAAAATATTTGCTCTCTACACATCTGAAACAAGAATCTATCTAGAACTTAAAAGAATCAACAAGAACAAATCAAACAACCCCATCAATAAATGGGCAAGGAAATGAAAAGAAACTTTTCAAAAGAAGACAGAATAATGTCCATTAGATTTTAATATTCTAAAATCAGTACTCTCATGTGCTTCAGGCAATTCCATTCACTCATCTGAATAAGAAGGTGGATTTGGGGTGGACACATTCTTTTAGTTGACATTAAAAATACTCTATATTGTTTAGATTGTTGTAGTTCATTTTTTACCCAACTATTTAAATTTTTAATTAAAAAAATAAAAACCTTATGGGAATCAGAGGCGATTTGTGATAGGTTTTTGTGTAAACTGCCTAGTAGCTATTGAACAACTTTTTACCTCGTTTTGTCTTCCCAACTTGGGAGGCTGTAGGGTGATCTAGTGCTCTGGGAACTTGCCAATGGCCCCCATGGAGTGGTAGGGAGGTGGAGTCAGGTGCAGCTCTGCTTGCGGCGTCCCTGTTTTAAATGCTCTGGCTCTCTTTGCAGTGAGTAATCAGGTAAGCCATTGCTCTTAGGTATGTTCCCCCAAATGTAGCCACCATTCTGACATCCATCCTTGTGAATTAATCTTGCTTGTGTTTGAACTTTATATAAATTGAATCATGACATGCTTTCTTTTGTGTCTGGCTTTTCGCCAGTGTGATGTCTGTAGGGCTCATCTTACTGTGTAGAGTAGCAGTTGGAGTATTAATAGTAGCAGCTCGTTCTTTTTCACTGCTGTATAGCAGGGCATGCCAAACTCTTTCTGGTGAGGTCCAAATAGTAAATATTTTCAGCTCTGTAGGCTATATAGTTTTGGCAGCTGATGAAATCTGCGGCCGTAGACAATGCTATGAATCATCTCTGGATTCGATCCACAGGCTGTAGCTTGCTGACCTCTGCTGAATCGTGTTCTACTGAAAGACTGTACTGCAATTTACTTATCCCTTCTACTACTGATGAATATTTGGGTTGTTTTTGGTTTTGGGAAGTTATTCATAAGGCTGCTGTGAATGTTTTTACACGTGTTTTTTTGTGCACATTTGTATGCTTTTATGTTGTGTTTACACCTAAGGGTAGAACTGTTGGGTTATAGAGATGCATAGGTTGAGCTGTGGCAGGTGGTGACAAAGTGTCTTCTGAAGTGGCTGTACTTGCTTATACTCCTACCAACCGTGTTCCAGATGATTAAATTTTTACTAACACTTGGTATTGCCATGAAAAAACCAAAACAAACAAACCCTAACTTTGGTCACTCTAGTGACTAGTGGTGTCTAATTTTCCTTATGATGAATGATGCTGAACACCCTTTTCATGTACTTATCAGGAAATTTGGATACTCGTTTTTTTGCAACATACTTGTTCAGGATTTTTTGTCTAATTTAAAAAAAACTAGTTTGTCTTTTTTTTTTTTTAAAAATCAATTTGTAAGATTTATTTATATATCCTAGAAATGAATTCTTTGTTGGAAATATATATTTCAAATCTATTTTCTCACTCTGTGGTTTGCCTTTTTCACTCACATAATGGTATCTTTTGACATATGGACTTTCCTAATTGTAACAAAGGCCAGTTTGTCAGTGTTTTTCTTTATGTTTAGCTCTTTTTGTGCCCTATATAAGAAATCTTTCTGTACACTGAGATCACAAATATATTCTCCTGTGTTAACTTATGGAAGCTTTATGTTTAGAGTTATGATCCAGTTGGAAATTTCTTTTTGGATATGGTATAAGGAATGGATCAATAGTAACTTTTTTCGTATGGATATCTGATGATCCAACATCATTTATGCTAAAAACTATTCAAATTGCACTGCAATGCAGTGATACTTTTGTGACCATATATGTGTGTATGTGTTTCTAAACTCAAACTCAGTTCTGTAGATCTGTTGTTTATCTTTGTGCCGGTAATGCATTATTTCAATCATTGCAATTTTATAGTTTTTATATCTCATAAATCCTCTAACATTGTTCTTCTCTAAAATTCATTTTGCTTTTCTGTATACATTTAAGGATACCTTGTTAAATTTCCACAAAATACCTTCCTGAAAGTTGGATTGTTTTGAATCTTTAGGTCAATTTGGGGACAGATGACATCTTTACAATATTGAATCTTTAATCCTTGAACATTTTCCTATCTTTTAATAGTTTAATGTATTTTAATACCAAACTTACAGGAACAGCACAGAAGACAGACAACATTAAAAACATTTACTTGCATGTAGGACAACTCAGTTAGAAAAGTGTAGTGAATGGATGGAATCTACTGTATGATAAAAATGCTACAAACACCATTTAGTTGCCATCAATAAGAAATTTACTTGTTTTAAAAAAATCCAAATGCTGGCATTGTCCAGAAAAATTTAACAGGTTTATTTATAATTGTTATAAAGTTGAACTGCTGAAACTGAAACATTCACTGAAACATTTGACTTGCATTAATGCTTCACATCCCCGCATTTATATTAAAAATTCACACACAAATGAAAATGGAAAAACTGCCAATACCTGATTTCTGTCCCCTATTTTTCCACTTGAAATCATATACTTAGGTCCCTTTTGACCCCATGGGGGGGGGGAATCTAACGTTCAGAACTACCAATAACAGGAAGAAGAGAATCTTTTTTTTTTTGAGAATGAAATGTTTTCCCATCATAGTGGATTCTTAAGCACGTTCTCCACGCATGCGGCATGCTAGCTGGATGTCTTTTGGCATAATTGTTACACGTTTGGCATGGAAAGCACACAGATTGGTGTCTTCAAAAAGGCCAACCAGCTAGGCCTCGCTTGCCTCCTGCAAAGCACTAATAGCCGCGCTCTGGAAGCGCAGATCTGTTTTGAAGTCCTGAGCAATACCTCGCACCAGACGCTGGAAAGGAAGTTTGCGAATCAGAAGTTCAGTGGACGTCTGATAACGTCTAATTTCACGGAGTGCCACTGTACCAGGCCTGCACCCATGAGGTTTCTTCACCCCTCCAGCAGAGGGCGCACTCTTGAGAGCGGCTTTTGTAGCCAGGTGCTTCCTGGGTGCTTTACCACCGGTGGATTTGCGCGCAGTCTGCTCTGTATGAGCGAGCCGTGGTATGAAGACCTCCTTACTTACCCTCCTTCTCCTTCGGCTGAAGCTCGGGGAGCAAGCGGCGGCGCTGGCGTTCGAGAGCAACGGCAGCGCTGCGAACACCAACATTTTCCTGTTGTTTACAACATCCTCTTACCTTTTAAAGTCCTCGCAACAGTATCCTGTGAAACAGGTGGTGTTATGGCCCTCTCCTTGGCAGTTGAGAAAACTCAGGTAGGTTAAGCATTTTGCTCCAAATCATATTGTCTCTAGGTGACAGATTAAAGGGTCAAATCCCTGCCTTCTGGAGCATGCTTTCCACATCCTGTTCTTACACTAATAATCACAAGGCAATAAACTAGAAGACAAGTCTCCAAATATAATTAAAACAGTCCTTACTCTCTTAAGGAGTTCCAAGTTCAGTGCATGATATCACATTGCTTCCCAAGAAATAATGTTATTTTAAAAAATACCAAATTGAAAATATCCTCAAGCTTTAGCAATATCTAGATAATAAAGATAAATAAGGTAAAAATATGAGCAGAATAGAAAAGAATATTAATCAAATTTGGAAAGTTTGGGGAAAGCAGAGGCAGGGTTTGCTCTACTAACATTTTTATAGAATGATGACTCACAGGTTGGCTTCAGGGGAAATGAGACTAGTAACACACATTTTGTATAAGAATCCTCTTTTATACAGCTTTTAGCAATTTAGGGACAACTGTGTCATCCTGACATTTTTCAAATTCTTTAAGGCTTAAGTGTCTTTTTCTGTTAATTTGTGTGCCTTGTAAAAAAGAAAAAGTGACAAGGTTGGAAACAGACCCAGGCTTTGACCACAGCAGTCTTGCTCATGAGCATTGCTACAGAGTGCTGTGGGGCTTATCTGTGTCTCCCTGGGAAGGTGCTGTCCCCCTACGTGTGTTTGGAACTGTGGGGGCATGCTTTCAGTTGTCTTGATGACCGAGTTGGGGGCTACTACTGACACTGAGTTCCCGGGGCCTTGGGGTGGAGTGTCTTGCATGCCATAGTAAAGAGTTTTGTATTTTACTCAACCAGCAATGGTGAGTAACAGAGGCTAAAGTTATTTTTGGGAGAAAATTTATCTGGTAGAGATATATAGTGACGTTGAGAGGCAAAGGCCAGAAGCTGGGCACCAGGTAAAATGTATTTATGATATTTGACACAAGCAGAAGTGAGTTTAAACAAATTTGTGCATGGAGGATGGTTGGCTATGTTTTCTTCAAATCTATCTCACAACATTCATGAGGGAAAAAGGGATGTGTTCCGCATTTGGGGACGTGGATGAGAGGAGGAGTGAGGCACTGAGACAAAGGAGGAACTTAGCTAACAGTAGGCATCGTACAGGGTAAGAAATCCCCCTCCAGCCTCATCTCATCTATGCTCCTTAGGCCCTTGTTTTGACTGTACATGGGAACATTCTCTTCTTCAATTAGTGTCTAAAATGGATCCAAATATTATTCAAATGCCTCCCTTCCTCAGGCCAAGGTAGATCAAATATTGGTCCCTAATGAAAGAGTGAAATGTATTAGTGACTTCTCTGTAGGCAGAAAAGTAACAGCTACACAGAGAAGACAAAAGGATGATTCAGATATCTTGGGAACTCATTTGGAGTTCAGATATTTCAGGTTGAAATACAAAAATACTACTTTCTTTTTTTTAAACACATAAAACTTCTCTGAATTTTGGAAATTAAGTGAACAGCACATGAGATGGAATAATATGGAAATCTTATTTCTTCTCTCAGAGATTTAGGTAGATTAGTGAATAATTCAGCTCAGTTTTAAGAGCAAGTCCCATAATATTGTCTAAGTGGGGTGTCCTCTAGATAGTAAATTCCTTCTTAATAGGGGACATACCACAATCATTTTATATTCCCTAGTGTCTATCCTTGTGTCTTGCTTGTAGGAGGTGCTCAGTTGATTGAATTGGTGAGGCAAATGTATCCAGAAGCAATAATCTTCATTATGGAACATATTATATGTCATTAATGAACTGATATATTTCTAACTCAGCCACACAAATATTCCTTAATTACATAAAATGATCTCTTATTTTAATCTGGATTTTTTGTTTTAACAGGTGTGCTTCAGCAGGGCACAGCTTTTAGCGATTTAAATCACTACCATAGTCAGTGTTTGTGGCAAAGGAAGCCTCTTCATTCTGACAAAAGCTAGAGCTGACAGTATTTGAGTTTTAAAATCCTTCTTAGAGAAGTATAATGTACACAAATGCTCTGCTCATTTCCCAACAGACTGTGGGTGGAACTGGGATCATGGCCACGTGCAACAGAAGCCCTCCAGGTGCACATTGGTCCATTTCTCGTGGTGAAGCTCTCCGTTAGCTTAATGTATTAATGCATAGGTATATCTGTGCGTGTGCTGAGACGGGTGTTTAGCATATCTGTATAATTGTACAGGTGGCTTAATAATATGGCTTAATAATTTTGGGAATTCTTTAATTCATCATTGTTACTTGCTTACAGTATCATCATCAATTCCTAACTGTGTTTGCAGTGTCCACAGTAGAAATTCTGTACACAAACTGAGCATTGGTTCATAATAAAAAGCATCATTTAGGCTTTCTGCCAATTTCCCTTTCTGTGGTTAGAGGTTAAGGTCTTGAGCAGATTGTGCCTGGTATGCCAGGCTGTAGTTGTTGGGGACAGGCCCCTCAAATCCTATTCTGAGCTTAGTGTAAGGAGAGGTCGATGCATTTTGATGACACTTCTGAATGAATTTTGTTCCAGGGAGGTGGACTTGCTTCTGAAGATTCCATTTCAACAGTGTTACTAAGGGCAAAGTTCTGATTGTACTCTGGTTGGGCCTGCATAATTTTAGAATATTGATTATTCAGGTCCTGGGAAGTGTATGTTTAAGAACTTGGACTTTGGATTTTGTCTTGACTCCACCAATGAGGGGCCTGTGATATTGGGCAATTTAAATGACCTCACAACGCCTCAGTATCTTCACTTGTAAACATTGGGTTAATAAAGGTAGCTGCCTCATTGGGCTGCCTGAAGCTTAGCGCACTTAGTTCAGGATCTGGCAGTTCATGATTGCTCCGTAAATGCTACCTATTATTATTTTTTATGTCTAGTAAGTCTGCTGGCTCTTATGTCATTTATCTTCAATGGCTGAGATGTCAGATACTTTCATAGATAACATTTTCAAGAGATGAGTTACATAGGGTTGGCTCAACCTTAGAAATACTACATAAGACTTGACTGATCACCCATTTCAGCTGAGAACTGGAGGAAACAAAGCATGTGACAAAGCATATGACAGAGGGACGCGTTGGGTGTGTAATTCTATATTTCTCAATTAGAAGTTGAGCCCATTCTAATGTGAGCAGAAAAGATAACTTGGGTGTTGATGAAGTGACATTGATTCGGCATAGATACGTGAACAGCTACTAAATGTAATCAGATCTTATGCAAATCAAATCCCTGGAGCAGTATTTTAATGATAGCTCTCCTGCAAGTAACACTTACTTCAGGATCCAACTTACTCTCATTAGAACAGCCTGAAGTGTTTTTTTTCTGCATTCCCCCAAAAGGAAAAACTGTCCATAGGAACTCCGAGTCATGTTTCATACATCTATACCTGTTTCCATGATTTGACTGAATATCAGATATATGTATATATACACGTTATGTTAAGGAACCAGAAAGATTTCAAGTTTCAAATAAATGAGTGCCCCTTCTTAAAAACTACATTGGAGACACAGTTCAAACTCATTTGTAGAGAGAGGTCAAGATGAGGTCAAGATGCTAATTTCTAAGCAGAACTCAGATTTTCATTTGGTAAAATGCGGGGGGGGGGGGGGGAAGACGTGGCAGGCCCACGAGGAGATCAGCTGCTCCTCCCCGGGGGGCGCCAAGTCCCTAGATAGGGGTCGCCACAGAGGATAAGAAAATTGATAGGAAATAGAATAAAAGAATACACAGAGACTAAGGTATAGTTTATAGTTTTATATAAAAAGATCAGAATAATCACAGCGGGGTGCTTAGGAGACTAAGCCCATCTCTGTCAACGGTCTAGCAATATGGTTAGATTCACATAGGTTTTTATAATCACAGGTATCAATTACCAGTTGTCAGGGTAACATATTTGCATATCAGGGAATGCAGTTGCTAGGGGAGACAGGTAGTGGGTTGGGGTCAAAAGTCCTTTCAGAGGCTTCTAACAAGTCTTTATCTAGGTGAACAAACAGGTACAAAGTCTTTCAAGGGCTAACTTCTAAGTTGTAAGAGGTAGTCATCCAATTAACAGAGGTATAACAAAAGAGGTATAGTGACTCTATATTTCTTTGATTTAGTTATTGCGGACTTAAAGGTAAACAGACAGTCAGGAGTGAATAGGAACCCATCTCTATAAAACATGTTGCTTATAACACAGAGGCATGTCTCTAGGCAAAGTGCACTCATTGTCTCTGGCTCCCATCCTGTGAGCCTTTATTTACCTTTGTCTTGTCTTCCAAAGCATAGGAAAGTTCACAGATTTTGAGATACTGGCAAGCCTCCTGGAAAGCATCCCTATCGGAGATTTGAGAGCTCTCCCATGATAACAGCCTCTGATAAGTGAACCATTGGGTTCACACATTCTTTCAGGGCAAAACCTTGCAAACTCCTGTTTCTGTCTTTAATATAGCAATATTGGGCGATACAATAAAATAATGATCTTATGAGCTACATTTCATTAATTCCTCAATCATATTTCTCAACAGTAAAATTTATTATCTAGAGGAAAAATATCATGATAGAATTGAAATCAAAAGTATTTTCATTTGGCTTTGGGTATGTGGTAACGAAATACTTTTCTTATGATTCTTAGGGAACTTTAAAATATTTAGGTTCTGATCTTCCAGTTTTATTTAGCTACTGAAAATTAGAGTATACACATATGTCTGCATTTGAAGCAGGAAGTTTAAACAGTTATTTATGCCATGTCGCTTTCATTCTTAGCTCAAGCAAATTACCATTTACTAAAAAAAAAGAATTTGTTTGAGTTGAACTTTACATTAAGAGACATCAGGTACTGACTGCCCAGAAAGCTGCCTTGTGCAAACACATTCTTCCCCAGTTTGGAGAATCTTTATCATCTTTGGCCTTTTGACATAAAGCCAGTTATTTTGATCCAGAATTATTATATTTGAAGGCTGATATTTTGAGCACCTTTTTTTTTCTTTTTTTGAGACAGAGTCTCACTCTGTCACCTGGGCTAGAGTGCCGTGGCATCAGCCTCGCTCACAGCAACCTCCAACTCCTGGGCTCAAGCGATCCTCCTGCCTCAGCCTCCCCAGCAGCTGGGACTACAGGCATGCGCCACCATGCCCGGCTAATTTTTTATATGTATTTTTAGTTGGCCAATTCATTTCTTTCTATTTTTAGTAGAGACGGGGTCTTGCTCTTGCTCAGGCTGGTTTCGAACTCCTGACCTTGAGCGATCCTCCCACCTAGGCCTCCCAGAGTGCTAGGATTACAGGCGTGAGCCACTGCCCCAGCCTGAGCACCTTTTTTGATATCTTCTTTAAAAAACTTGCAAACTATCTTGAAAAACGTGCATTTTCCAATGGGAATAGGTGAGTATTCTGATTCAGAAGTCGTTATTCCCACTGCAGAAATAAAGCATTTTAGTAGGAGAAAAATGAGTGACACTTTCCATTTCTTGTGTGAGATTAACCAAGAGTGAGTGTGAAAAATTGCTTCTGAGGAGTAGTTTCATGGGAAGCAGAACAATTTAGTTTCTGAATATTCAAGGTGATATGCTGCAAAGGAAATAAAATTCTATCCTTTCAGAAGGAATGTGTATGAGGTCACTCTCTTAACCTTGGTGAACTCTAGCATATCAGGGGCGATGTAATAATTAAAAACTCATTTCACAGGAGCTGATTAAGCTTTGATTCATAATTATACTGTCTTTCAAAAGTCTCCTCTATCTGAGCATTTTGAAAATATAATGGCTTCATTATTTGTTATATTTCCAAAGTTAGAGCTTCAAAGGAGCTGCAAAAACTTTCTCAATCATGTAGAAAGTCATGAATAAAGCATGCATATCCAGAATTTTAAATTAGAGTAATTAGACCACATTAGAATTAAAAAAAATTTAATAACCATGTGAATGTGGAGAAAGATATCTTTCATTTAATTACATCTTCCTGTCCAACATCTTGAACTGTCACTTTTAATGTAACATTCGAAAAATAATTACTGTGATCAAGATAATTTTAAAAAGTAAATGTTGGAAAATCCAGACCACAACATTTTCCAGAGTATCTCATTCCAATAATTTTTTTACTATAAATTATTTGAAATTAGCTAAGCAATATCCTGAAATTTACACCAACTTTCTGGGTCCAAGTTATTTCAGCAGAAGGCTGATACTGAACCCAGATGGCTCTGGTGTGGGCAGCAGATATGTACCTATCTTCAGATTACCTCTTCGTGAGAAAAAGCATCTAAGGATAGGGTGTTGAAACAGTACAGCTCTATGAGAGGCAGCTCTTCAGATAAAAGTGGAAAGCTAAATTTGAGACCTGCGAGTGCTCATTTAAGAGACCTGCATTGTAAACATATACCAAATTTTAATAATCCTATGTTTACAATGGAATATTACTCAATTTTAAGAAATGACAGTGGGCTAGCACTGCTTATATTATCCTGGATTGAGCTTGAGCCCATTATTCAAAGTGAGGTGACACAAGACTGGAAGAATGGACCCCACATGTACTCGCCATCAAATTGGTACTGACTGATTAACACTATGGTGCTCAAATGGTGGTGGTGTCCACCAGGGATTCGGGGGTTCGGGGGTAGACCCACATCTGAGTGATGTGGTGGGCACTGTGGAGGGGTGGGACATGCTTGAAAAGTAGTTGGGGATGGGAATTAGGGGTCTCAACAGGGGGAAGGAATTCCTCTAAAACTGATTTATGTGATTAATTGTTCATCTTGGTAAATTCACTAAAAATCATTTAATTTTACACTTAAAATGGAGTAAAGGCATGATTTGTAAAGTATACTTCAATAAAGAAGAAGAAAAAAAGAGACCTCCAAATATAAGGAAAATTCTAGCAAAGCAAAAAAGACTGAGGCGTGTACAATGAAGGAAAATGGTGATTGGTAGAGAGATAATCTGGTGGCTCAAGTATCACAAAATCATATTTCTATTTTAATTAAACATGTTCTATATACATAGTCACTATGTTATATTTTTCCTTCCAGAACCCCCACCTCTGGGATCATTTTCCCATGGACAGAGATACCTCTATTGTTTTGATGGAAGTCAAGGGAAGCACAGAATTAATTTCATCCCCTAGTATAACTTTATCTGTTACCATAAAAACAAACTGTCAGTGGTGCTGGTCCAGAAACTGTGCCTTGAGGGTCCCTGGGTTACAGCAGTGGTTTTTAACTGTGGTTGCACACTAGATTCAATTGAGCCTTACTCTAGGAATTCTGATTTTATTTGTCTGGAGGACGGTTAGGCCACAGGTGATTCTAATGATCAGACAGGGCTGAGAACCACTGAGCCTGAGTAATCACATCGTACTCCCACCTATCTGAACTTGGGGAAGCACACCCCCTGGACTAGAGGCTCCAGGTAACCCTGCTTCTGCACGTTGGATATCCAGGAGGCTTCTGGGGACAGTCTCTTTCTCCAGAGCAGAAAGTCTTGGATGGCCAATTTTGTAGCAAAGGACCAATTTTGAGCTTGTCTGGGTACACAGAATTGTCAGCATTGCATCTACCACTCTGTTTGGAGTAGCTAGAGCTCCCAGAGATGTCAGGTCTTCCCTTGATGTGTCTGAAGGGATCAGGTGACCTAGTTAATCAGGGGATTGGGTGAAATGTTACTTTTCATCAGCATCTTCTTGCAACTCTGCAAAGACTTAGGTTGTGTTCTGCTTTGCTTGTGGGAGTAAGAGTAGAGATATTTAGGTGGGACCCACTTTCCCATCAAAGTTCTCAAAACTTGGCTGGTAGGCTTTTGAGAGATGCCAGCCTCAGTTCAGCTGGAGAATGCTCCCCAGTCAGAGGGTGGGAATAGGGCTAGATGCTGGGGAGACTTCTCCCAGCTCATACCCCAGTCTGGGCTTCCTACCCTCCCTCTCAGCAGCTCACCCTTGCATGGCTCTGCCCAGGACTGGGTTTGGGTGGGGAAACTCCGACTGCTGAACCACAGCTCCCACCTCTGAGCCTTTGGTTGTGAGGAATGGACTGAGAAGGTTCATAATGGAAAATATGTACTGTAAATAGAATGACCAACCATCCTGGTTTGCTTGGGACTGTCCTTATTTTAGCACTAAAAGTTCTGTATCCAGAAAACCCTTCATCCCAGGCAAATCAGGTCTATTGGTCACCCCATATGTAAGCCTAAATCTGAGTGAGTCCCGACCCTCCACTTTGCATCTCTTTATCTTTAAAATGGGGATAGTAATGTGGGTTGCTGTGAGGATTAAATGACAACACGCAGAAAGCTAACCATTCTGGACACAGTCACCGCTTATGAAATGGTGTCATCTTTTTCCATATAACAAGCAGCTGAAACTATTTAAAGCATACCTCAACGTGTTATATAGTAAAATCAAATAAGGGCCCTAGGAAACCTTGTGAAACATCAGAGAGGCTTAAGGTGGAAGAGTTCATTTCCCCTTGGGAAGATCATAGATGACAAAAGATTTGGGAGGTGTCTTCAAAGATGAGTAGAGTCATGATAGGCAAAGCATGTAGGAAGGTGTTCCAGGTATAAAGAACAGCAAGACAGGATTGAGGCAGGGAAACATGAATTGTGTCCAGGGACTATAGAGCTTATGTGATTTGGATGGATCAAATAATTGTAGCAGCAGATAAAGTAAGAAGGGGAAACTGGGAGGCTTGAAAGTCAAGGTGAAGGGCTGGTTAATTTAGTACGCAGTTGAGAATTGTTGAATTATGGGGGGTTTTCTTAATTTTTTTTTTTAGTGGCAAGAGAATACAATAAATAAAAAGAAAAAACAAAACCATGGATTAAGTTTGAAAGAATTTACAAGCATTTTTCTTTAAGTCAAATACTGATTCCAAGAATAAGTGCCAAATATTTTAAGTGATTTTCAAAGTGGAAAGAAATGCCCTTGAGAGGCTGACTTATTAAATGTGTGCTTACAAATACTGGAAATCAAGGACACTTTATCCTTCTCTCTTTAGTAATTACTGGGAGGGTTTATTCTCCTAAAATAGTTACCAGCTTATGAGGTGTCAGTCGATGATTGAAATGGTATTCATTCCATCCAATGATGAGCCCAGGAGCATAGCATGCGTTGGAGATAGAAAATCATGTGTGAGAGACACGTTTCTTGCCCGCAGGTAACCCAGTCTAACTGGGGAAGAATGACTGATGCTCACATAGCAATTATCAAGTGTCCCAACAGACCAGTGTGTGGCCAACCAAATGCTTCGCTTTTTAGATCTTAAAAAACCAGGTAAATTCCAGTCCTAAAACCTATTATTACTCCATTTTCTTTATTCTACCTCAGTTGTATGCCTAACATTTGACTAAGCACATAAAATGGAATGCAAATTGCTCCCACAGCAAATGCATCAGGCTGTCTTTATTTTGATGACAAATACATAAATCACAAGATGCCTCTTAAAGTTCATCTTTGGGAATAATATAACACAGTCTATGAGCAATTCAGAGTGATTTACAATCATCTTCTCATTTAAAAGCAGACCTACTCTAAAAGGAAGTAAAACGTAGCTTTTTTGGGGGATTGAAATGAGTTATTTGCTTTTTTTCTTACAACTAACTCAGGTGGTTAATTTGCACAGTTTTGAAAGCTGGCTTTTTGCCAATCAACTTTTATTTTTTTAAATTTAAACAGAGGATATTTATTTAAAAATAAGAAAGAAAAAAAAAACTACTTCTCAGCCTGATATTTGGAATAACTTGCAATCAGAAAGTTCTTAGAGATTTTAAAAACATTTAAAACATAAAGCTTTTAGAAAACATTCCTAACAGTTTCTGATATTAAGAAAGTAAAAGCATGTGCAAAATGTTCCCAGTGAAGTATTGATACATTTCATAAGGTCAGCCAAAATATATGATCCTGTCTCTGCCCTCTAGGGCTTTTCAGTAAAGTTCTGATGACTCACATGGATAAAACTTAAGTATCAGGCAGCCTGTAGAAAGTGCTCAATAAATCTGGAATAGAAAGTACATGTATTAAGAATTCTTGTTAGCGTGTGTTTTTAATTATTGAATTCAAATGACCACTTTAGATCTACCGTGTACCAGACATAAGTTATCAAAGTTCCAACTGAAGTGAGATTACTGGCGAATAGCAGAGAGAAGTCTCTCTATAGGTATAATGAGTGTTAGTTATTTTTAATGAAAGGACTTGGACGCATTTCAATTAGGACAGTGTTTTACTGCAAACAGAAGTAAACTCAGCAACAGCCACATAAGCAGAAAAGGGCTTTGTTTCTGTTTTTGTTTGTATGTAGTCAGAGGTCCAGAGAGAGGCCGGCCAAGACTGGTGCCGTGGCTCCCTGTCGCCGAGCTTCGTCTTTCTTACTGTTGGGAACATGGCTACTGTGCCTCCAGCCAGAATATCTGAATACAAAAGGAGAAAGGGGAAGACTGAAGGACAAGAGCTGAAGGGGTTGCCACTCTGACTCTTTAAAACAGCTTTCTTGCAGGGCGAGGTGGCTCATGCCTGTAATCCCAGCACTTTGGGAGGCTGAGGTGGGAGGTTTGCTTGAGGCCAGGAGTTAGAGACCAGCCTGGGCAACATAGCAGGACCTTGTTTCTACAGAAAAATTAAAAAAGAAAAAGCTTTCTCCAAAGCCCCAGCCAGTAGCATCTGTTTACAGACCATTGGCTGGAACTAGGTCGTGTTGCTACCTATGGGTAAAGGGAGCGTGAGGAGGTGTTGTGACTTTCTAACTGTAAAGTTGAGTCAGTAAAGGGACAAGGAGACGTGACTGGCTTTTGCGTAATCAGCGCTCAATGTCTTCCCTAGTGACTTTTCAATCTTAGTATGTTTGGAGAAACGTATACTCATTTGCCTGAGAAAGACCTGGTTTAGGCTTACTGTCTTGGATCCCACCTAATTTAGCATTGGTACTGTTTTTCTTTTTTCACTTTAATGTTTTAGCGGCCTTCAAATAAGCTGGGAAGTGTTAAGTAGACCTCCATCTTGCACTTCCAGACTCTTCCATGGTCTTGTCTAGTAGTGTGTGAGGCCCGTGGTTAGGGTGTTGGCAACGTACCCAATCGCTCCCTTTCAAGACCAGCATGCCTAGTGATAAGCAACAACGTGCCCTTGGTCACTAGTGACAGCTAACTCTTTCCAGTTTGGGGTAGTGGCAGGAGAAATATTTGATGCCACTGTCCTTTCAGGCCACTTGGTACACCAGCCAGCTGTGCGTGGCCAGTGCTTCAGCCTGAAACACACGAGCGACTGGTCTGCCAACCAATGGGAAATTATGAGTTAGATGTACATGAAATGGGTGCAGAAAATAGAGGAGGTGCATGTAAAGAACAATTTGAATACTCTTAAATTGTGATTTTGTTCATTTGTGGTGTAAATCTACAGATGTTAATTTGATAATGTTTTAAGAAATCCTATAGCAAACCCTTTAGTCAGCAATGAGCTCAAAGGAATGGAAATACAGGCATAGTAAAGATTGAATACTAAAAATTTTCTTAAGAAATTTAATAATGAATGGCTAACAGTTACCATCCACCACGACCACATGAAAACCAGGAAACACTGATCACTGAAGGACCATCAGCAACTACTTCAAAAGTTAGTGATTTTAAAAGACTGTACTCAAGGCAGCAATTTAACATGTGCAACTACGGAAGGTACATTTACTCTATGAAGTATAATTTTTGTTTACATGAAATGAGTCTTCTAAATTTTATGTCTTTTCAATTCTCAGTTTTCTTTTGCAAATACAAAAGTGAAGCAACTGCTATTACAATGCTGCTTCCATTAGCAGAAGAACTTTGCAAACAGGTGTATCATACCAATATTTTGTGTCATCAGATGCTGCAAGTAGAAATCAGTTAATTCCAACAGAAATTCAACTTCTTTTCTTTTGATCCATGAAATCAACATTAAGTTACTGGGACTTCATTTTGCTGCAAATGAAATAGCTGACCTTGTTGGGAAGGATACTGCATGATTCAGTAACAAAGTTCCACTTTGGAGAAAAAATAATTTGTTTTTGCTTTGAGAATCTGAATGTAAATGATAGTGATGCACAGAGTTGAAGTAAAATATTCTTACTAAGTTTAGGAAACCTATGAAGCTGGGACGTATTTGGAACTGGTTGTGGGACACACATAATTCATAATAGTGTCCAAAGAAGCAGTACACCTTCATGTATATGTACAACAGAAATATGGAATTGCGTGCAATCACAGGCATGTGTATTCTTGTTCATAGCAGCACAGTTTGTAACAACCAAAGACTGGAAACTACCCAAATACCCATCGATGGTAGAATGGAAAAGTACGTTTTAGTATAGTCATTCTAAATATACTAAATGAATATCATACAACAATGGAATATCATGGAATATCATACAACAATGTGAGCAAACAACACCGATATGCAGCAATATGAGAAATCTTACAAACGGGATGCTCACACACAAAAGTCACAAGAGTACATATAGTCTGATTCCACTTACAGAAAGTTCAAAAACAGGCAAAGCTGATCTAAGATGTTAAAAGTTAGGACAGGGGTTACTCTGGTTGCAGAGTAGAGGGGAGGAGAGGAAGGAATGTAATTATTGGAAAATGGTAAGAGGTGGTTTCTGGGGTGCCGGTAATATTCTGTTTTTAGATCTGGTGCTAGTTACCAGTGTGTTTAGGTTGTGACAATTCATCAAACTGTACATTTGTGATATGTGCACTGTGATGCATACGTACTATATTTCAACAAAGGTTTATTAAAAAAAATTGTGACCAAAAAAGAGTCTGCAAACAAATACCAGTAAGGAAAAGATCTTAATGAGTAGGTGCATGAAGAGAGCAACCTCCAGTTTTTAGACTATACCCTCCTCAAGATTAAAGCAAGTCTTCTGGTAGAGCAGTGTGCTTTATGTTGTTGGCAATATTATCATTTTTTTTAATTGTAGGGAAACCCAATGTTGAATTTTGTTTCCAACTTAAGGCTCATGCTTGAATTCTTTTTTTCATGAAGCTAAGAACCCTCTTGGCCTTCAGGCCAGACTCCAGTTTTGGAGTCTACCTCCTGTGTCACTGTCATCTATTATTTTGACAATTGTGTTCAAGTCCATGACTCATAATTCTACCATCTGTGTCACCTCTAGGTCCGGTTTGATTTATTATTTTATCTCTTGATGGTGGGTCATATTTTCTTGTTTTTGTAGTGTGTATATATATAAGAACAGGAGAGAATGAGGTAAATAATGTTTATTTTCTGGAAAGAGTATACCTTCTATCAGGCCATTAATGTGGTGGGTTGGGCCAACCCAGAGTCCAGTGAGCTGGGTTCAGGCATCCTTGTTGCTTTAGTTACAATTGGTCTGACACAGGCTTCAAAGCCACCCAGTGGTTGAATGCTGCTGCCTCCCATTCACCCGAGGCATGGAGTCCTGGAGGGTTTCTTTCAGTGTTCCTGCTCTCAGACTTTAGCAGGCCCAGTGTGCCTGCAGCTCAGTGGGAGGCCTCTCTCCATATTCCTACACCTCCCCTAGTGGTAGACTGTTGCTGTCTTATACTCTTGAAGAATCCTGAGAGCCAGAGGGTGCCTCTCACTCACCTGTTTCACCTTCAGACGTAAGCAAGCCCTGTGTGTCCGTGCGGCAGAGGAGAGCTCTCTCCACCAGCCTGCTTTAACTTCAGTCTTTCCCAGGACCCCTTGCTTCAGGCCTGTGAAAGAGTTAATCATGGGGGGGATGCAGACTCTGCATGTGGGGCTCCCAGAAATCCTATGCTATTATTCCAACTCAGCATTTGAAAATTTGTTACATTTTCAGCTTTTTTTCTCACTCACATTTATGGCAGTTTCCTCCTCTCCTTGTTGCCCCGCCAGAGGTGAAATAGTGGGTCTTGTCTCTTCTTCAAGGAGCTGGTCACTCTTTGGGTTTTCATTCATTAGTTTATTTAATGACCTTACCTCTCTCCTGGGCTCAAAAATTATTATTTGTATTTATTCGGCTTGTTCTCATTATTGGAGTGAGAGTAACTTCCACTTGTGACTTTCTACATCAAGTGTTGACAAACTGTGGTCTGTGGGCCAAATCTTGCCCATCACCTGTTTCTGTAAATAGAGTGTAAATATTGGAATACAGCCATGCCCATCTTGTAGCCGTATTTTCTGTGGCTACAAACTGAGTAGTTGTGTCAGAGACCATATGGCCTGCAGAGCAAAAAATATTGTATTATCTGATTTTGCATGGAAAAAAGTTTGCCATCCCTCATTCCACATCTTAAGTAGAGGCAGAATTCCCCTTGATACTACTAAGTTTTTGTTGCATCCTGGAATTAAATTTCATACTTTGAGATTTATTGTGTTTCTTGGTTAAAAGTGAAAATGTCCTCTGTATTCCACATGGTTGATTTTTTTTTTTTAAACCAGTCAACATGTTTTGTTTGACTAACCTTACTCTCAGGTTTGGGTATTTGATTGACAAATGTTGGGTCTTGTTTTTAAAAATGGTATGTTTGCCTATGAAGATGATACCATAGACCCACTGAACTTTGAGTTGTTTTCCTAATGACATTATTAGGTTTGCATGAACTTGTTTCTCCTTATCTTCCTAGTGACCAAGGCCTCCTTTATAAGGCCTCTAGTAGGGGTTATTGGGTTATTGGCATAATAGTGATAAGGGGAAAAATAAATACATTTACATGCAGTTTATACTTTACATATATAATGTACATGACTGTGTTATTTCTGTGACTTCTTTAACTGACTGCCAAGTCTATCAGTATATGTGAATTTGCAATTATTTTGGATATCATTGCCAGCGAGATGACAACTATAGTAGTCAATGTTTTCTTGAGTTTTAATTTTCCTAATTATTAATGTAAGTTCATTTAGAAATATATCTATAGGAAAAAGTACAAAAGTAAGTTAATCTTGACCATGTTTTAACATTCAGTTTAATTTTCTAGTTCTTTTTAAAAAATATAATTGTTTATGTATTTGAGAATATATTGTATAATTTTGTATCTGATTTTTTAATTTAACATTGTATCACAAATATTTTCCCATGTCATTAAAATTCAATGGCTTCTCTATATTCTCTCTTTTTTTTTTTTTTTTTGAGACAGAGTCTCACTCTGTTGCCTGGGCTAGAGTGCCGTGGCGTCAGCCTAGTTCACAGCAACCTCAAACTCCTGGGCTTAAGCGATCCTCCTGCCTCAGCCTCCCAAGTAGCTGGGACTACAGGCATGCACCACCATGCCCGCTAATTTTGT
>CAUYRT010019559.1:0-38788 GCA_963574885.1 Lepilemur ruficaudatus
AATTAATTTCTTTCTATTATTAGTAGAGACGGGGTCTTGCTCTTGCTCAGGCTGGTTTCGAACTCCTGACCTTGAGCAATCCGCCCGCCTCGGCCTCCCAGAGTGCTAGGATTACAGGCGTGAGCCACCGCGCCCGGCCTAAGAATTGTATTCTTGAATAAAATTGTTAGAATATGAATTCAGCAATTCATAAATAAGCATGTAGCCTAATCCAATCATTCAAAATTGGGGTCAGAATATGAAAGTCCTAATTTTATGTGTAATCTATTCAACTACCCTGTTTTTCTCAAATGGATTAGATAGAATATTTTTATTTCCATTTGCATTATTTTGTGAATTCAAAAAAAAAAGCTTGCCAAATCTTATAGACATCTAGTCTTATGAGTCCACTACATTTTTTTGAGCAACATACATTCCAGGGAAAATGTCCCCAGGTACTAAAAATGAAAATTGGTATTAGACAGTCATCCAACACAAATCATTAACATTAGAAGATCAGTGGGTGGCTATTGGCAAGGGCAGTATATATATTTAAGATGGAGGAAAACAATGATACCAATTTTAGTATTGTTAGTAATTGAGATGGATATTACATGCTTTGGGAACTATGTTTGTATTGTATGTCAAATCCCATTACAAAATATGTCATTACAGTGGAAATGTTCATAGCAAAAAGGATGTCCACACCCCTGGCCAATGGCCCATTTATTTAAAGCAACATTGAGTACAAAACAGAGACATTTCCACTGTCTTTGGAATTCCTAATAAATTTGGCTTGTATTCCCATATACCTCCTGGCAAAGGAGTCACATCTAGTGCATATTTTCTTGTGCATTGATCCTAGAACTACATTCTTTATGACCCCTTTCTGCACTCACTTGAATTCCCTCTTCCCATTCCTGCTAGAGTCTATGTGAAGACCATAGATTTTTACTTCTATTAAAGTTTTTGAAATGGGTAAAAAATATTTAAGGCAAGCCAGGAGTTCTTTAAGAGCTTTGATGAGATCTAATTATTCCAGATGATAAAACATTGCCTACTGATACATGTCAGGACTGAGTAGCATAATCTGCTGATATCTAAGGAATGCAGCTCAGTGATCACTCTGGTTTTAGGGCCATCAGGGGATTGATTTAGATGTGCAGTGGTTCCGATGCTGAATCAGAATCCAATTTTAATAGCATTTTCAGCATCTCTAGAAACACAATGGAGTCAAGATATGATACAAATGTCTAATTGAATAAATACCAGATATAGGAAGTAGCATATAAACTCCCAGAAACTAAATTCTCTTTCTGAATGAAATGATTTTCCGAACAAAGGTTGTCATCTAATTTGTAAAGTCCCACGACTGGAATATAAGGAGCTAGATCTCAAAGAGAAAGTACTCCTTGACTTGTGCCCATTCAGATAGGCACAAGGCAGAAAACACTTGACTGACATCTAAAAAGCTTGATTTGAAAGGCATGAATGTAGTTGCTACAGGACAGGAGTGGCACTTGTCAGTATTACCTGTGGGAACCTTGCTTGAATGGAGATTATTTTAAAAAGAGGCAGTAACTTGGAAAAAGAGAAAAGTATAGACTAAATCTTAATTTAGAATTATCAATCCATTGCATTGTTCTCAGCAAAACATCAAACATTTGCTTGACAAATGTGTCTAAATGCTCTTTTGGTAAAGGTATAGAAAATTCAAGTGTATTTTGTAGTTGTAAGGGGTTCTTGTTGAGGAAAAAATTATAAAATTGAATAGAAGCCTTCTCTGATGTTGCTTTTGAGGATGAGTCTTCTATTACATCATATTGAAGCTGTATAAATAGATTTTCCTGAGTGGGATAGTTCTGGTGGGATAGCTCAATTCATTAATGTTCCAGAAGACAAATAGATAGAAGAGCTAACACAGGGACATTTCTAGGCACCCATATGCCCCAATGTGACATTATTCCTTTCATTCTCTATGGGCTCCCAAGGGCATTACTCTTTAGTTGATCATAACATGATTTAGAGCTCTCTTAGAATTTTTTAGGGGTTGACAGTAGTCCATAAAACCTATTTATGTATAGATCCTGATTAAAAAACATTTTTTCTTATATTAGTCAAATACGTCTTTACTCATCTACTACTGCAGATTCCAAAATATAAATATCAGGCAACTAAGGATGGAGCTTACATCTGTTGCCTTGCAGAGCTGCACAATATAATGCAGTAGCTACTAGTTCCACTGGGTACATGTGGTTTATTAAATCTAAATTAATTAAGATTAAATGAAATTAAAAATTAATGCTTCGATCCCACTAGCCACTTTTCAAGTGCTCAGAGGCACCACATGGCTAAAAACTACCATGTTGGACAGAGCTTATAGAGTATTTTTATCGTCATAGAAAGGTCTATTGGACAGTGCCGTCTTAGAGCACTGAATATAAGTTTATCATAATTTTTGCCTTTTTATTAGAAGACACAAAATCCACATTATAATATTGTAGTTTTACGATCTCCAAGGGCAAGTGATGTAAATCTCAGCTGCCAAAATTCTAGGCAGTTAATAAGAAATCCTTGTACAATCATGTGAGTTTTACTCTGAATTATTTATCTTATTTCACAGCTCAGGAAACACCAAGAGGTCACAGGACTTGTCCTATCTTCCTCACAAAGTTGCTGAGTAGCTCAGGTAGAATGAAAGCTGACAGCCCAGACCACTTAATCTGTGGAGAGTCCAGGGGCCAGACACAATGTGGCTAAGCACCAAAAGGGAAGACAATCTCAAAACAGACCTCTGTAAAACCCACCATTGCATCCAGTAAGTTGTCTCTCTTTTTTTTTTTTTTGAGACAGAGTCTCACTCTGGTGCGGGGGCTAGGGTGAGTGCCGTGGCGTCAGCTTAGCTCACAGCAACCTCAAACTCCTGGGCTCAATCAATCCTCCTGCCTCAGCCTCCCGAGTAGCTGGGACTACGGGCATGTGCCACCATGCCCGGCTCACTTTTTCTATATATATCTTTAGTTGGCCAATTAATTTCTTTCTTTCTATTTATAGTAGAGACGGGGTCTCACTCTTGCTCAGGCTGGTCTCGAACTCCTGACCTTGAGCGATCCGTCCGCCTCGGCCTCCCAGAGTGCTAGGACTACAGGCGTGAGCCACCGCGCCCGGCCTCAGTAAGTTCTCTTTTTACAGACTGAAATAGCAGTGTGTTAATTTGGTTTGCTTTACAGATTGTCCTGGGAACTGAGGGCTTATTCCCTTCATTACCTCCAGTAGACTTGCAGTGACTATGGAATTCATCAACAAGTTCCTTAATATGGAAACTTGGAAATGGGGGAGATGATTTTACATTTTTAAACTTGAATGAAAACATTCAGACACTAGGAAAAACTAATTAGCTCAATCCTTGGTGACAGAAAAACTGACTTGATTCAGAACTGAAGCATTGATGTACTGAAGGTGGCTTGTAGTGGCTCACAAGAACTTGTTAAAATTTTAGGAATTCTGCAAACTGATTGTTATATACAGCCATTATTAAAAGTTTAATTATGTAAACTTACAATCAAATAAACTACATCAAAAACAGAGGCAAAAAATACTCTCATCTTAATTTTCTCATTATTTTACTACATTTTATTTCATCTATGCTCTTGAAGTTATTTACATTTACTATATCTATATGGTAGAAGTACTATATAGTGATTTGCTACTGCAGATTTTTTTCCCCAGCTCTGCATTTTGTGATGTCATGTTGGTAGCTTGAAAGTGGCCGTGGTCAGAGTATTTACACCATGGAAATCAGCAAACACTAAAAGCCATGGCTTGATTTTTCGCTCTTTGATTGTTTGGACTTATGAAAGTGATGGAAAGAATCTTGATAGTGCAGATTAAACTTAAAAATGTGTTGTAATTTGCCACATTGTGAATAGTACAAAAAGTGAGGAAATATTCAGTATTTACAGCTATTATCTCATTTAACAAAGGAATCACTCACATCACTGACAAACTACTGAAATTGCTAGATCTGCATACATTGTTGTCCCCAGAGTGGGTTGTTAAACATTATCAGCACACTATTGAACTGAGAAATATTGTGATTTTAGTAGGTTCCCAAATTAATTTTTGTAATTTAATGTATGCAGTTTACCTAGTTTGGCAGGATGATTTCGTGTCACTAAAGCCTGAAGATTGGGCCAATACTTATATTAGAGGGTAATCGTGATATAACAGGCTTTTTGAAATGCAGTTTTAATGCATGGGGGACTGACTTTGGCCATGGTATAACTGAATATATGTATTTTATAGGCATTTTGGAGGAAAAAAGATGCTTAAAACCTTTTAAGCAAGGTGGATCATGTTAAAGGAATGTCTCTATGGATCTGATGAATAGCATTGGATATGCAAACCTGGGCCTGGAACAGAGTAAGAAAACAAGATGAGTCTTCTTCCTTGATGAGGGAAGGCACAATGTGATAGGAATGCAAAAGAAGTTGAAACAATATCAAGGGTGACTTTAATGATAAGAAAAAACGTGAGTAGGCATGGCCAAAGACTTATAAGAAGAGGGGAGTACAAAGTTAAAGATATATATATCTCACGTCTTGCCACTTACCCTTAGTGATTCTCAACTTTAATGTGCATACAGATCAAATTCCAATTCTGTAGGCTTGAGGTGGAGCCTGAGAGTCTTCATTTTTAACAAATTCCCTGGCAATGCTGATACTGTTGTTCTGTGGGTCACATGTTTCACAGCAAGCACCTACTGCATCCACATAAGCATATGAGCATATGCAGAGGTTTAAGATGAATGCTCTTTACTGTTGTTTTTAGTAGAATTGAGGGGAAGGGGCTAAATGCCACATCTGGATGACATAATGTGGGCTGTGGAGTAACCTGCACAGGATGGAGAGAAAAATCCTTAAACTTGGCTAGTTTAAGAGAGGTAGCAGCTCAGACTCAAAGATACTGTTACTCTTCTGAAAATTGAAAGACATATTGGAGTAGGGCATTGGATGTGTGGACTGGGGTGTTAAATCCATTTTATCTAAAGAAATAAGAAGACCCCAGTGATATCTGGGTTACAGAGATCTCTGTGAATATTACATGTGCTCTATGTTTCTCTTTCTCTACTGTAACAACCATGTGATTTTCTCAATCAGGAATACCAAGCTTAGCCTCTTCTCTGACTCCTGGGATATTCCACATGCTTGTAAACCCAGTTCAAATATTCACTGTGCTCTCTAAGAACTTAGAGAAAGAGATAGCGGATGTAGAACTCCAGAAAGTATCTCCAATTCTTTTTCATCTCTGTATAGTGTAACTCTGACAAAAAAGCACCAGATATGGGGGAGTTGAAATAGCAAGTAGGCATGTCATTTTGGTTACAAATAGTTTTATTGGTTATACTTAAAAATAAATTTGCTGAGGAGATTTAAATATATATGCCTTGAGTATTCACGACTTTGGAGAAAAGTGAAATCAGTGATTACTTGACATTCACATCTCCATTTCACTCTTAAGTGAGATAGACCATTAACCCAAAACATTCTACATAACCTAAAACATGGAGAAACAATATCTCTTTTGTCCCTTTCTTTGACTTTAATTTAGTAAATTATTTATAGATAGAATGATAAGTAGTCAAGGAGAACATTTGGGTGAAAGGCTTTGACCCTGTATCCCTGACAAGATAACAAGTCCAGGTTCCATGCACAATAGTCCAGCTGTGGCTAGAGGACAGGCATGTGTTAGGGGATGTGGGGAATTGGAAGAGGTGTACGTAGAAGGAGGCCTGGCCACGAGTAAGAGAGCTGAGAATTTTGCTCTGGCTTTATCAATAAAACTGTTGGGAGACTGGACTTTGCCTCTGGGTCACGTCCCCTTTCTAAATCTGTCTTGTGATCAATCACAAGAACAAAGAATTTCTCCAATCACCAAGAGCCATCAGGATTATTTACTTCGGGACCTTATGGGCACCCCCAGAACTGCTTCAGCTCCTCTGAGTTCACACAATCTTGAATCCAACACATTTTTGTAACTTAGAGATAGCATCTTTGATTACCAGTGATTTTGCTCATCTTGCCATTTTCTTAAAACTCTTTCCCCTGAATACTTGCAACACTGGACTCTTGTCTGGGCTCAGTTTGATCAGCACTGTTATTTTTGTTCAATTTATTGAAATAAAGTGGATGCATCAGTTCCCTGCATTTGAAACAAATGCTACATAAAGACATTTCTCTTTCTTTTCTCTGTGGTGCTATAAGCTAAAATAACCTGCTTTTCCTCCTGGTAACCATGTTACAAGAAAACTAAGAGTAACTATGAGAGATCAGAAATAATTCTTACTCTTCTGAGTGAATTGAGATTCCTTCTGAGTCTAGCCTACCAAAGTCAAACCCAAATGAATTATATAGTTGAAAATCTGATGAGATTTATTTTTGACTCTTTTCTACCTTGTGTCTAATTATGTGTCTAATTATGAACCTTTATCAAAGATGTGGTTTCCTCATGTTACCTTTTGTTTTCATAGGTCTTCCTCAAAGCTTGAGATGCTAAAGTTATTGCCTGTGTCTCAAATCTCCCTCCTTCCTTTCCATTTCTCCCTAACACCTATTCTAAGGCTGGTCCAATTAAAAAGACTTGATAACAGAATTAAAAATAATGCATTGATGACTTTGATCCTGTCACAAAAGTTTACACTTTACAGGGCTCTTTCATTTAGCCAAAACAAATAAATACTTATATTAGAATAATCAAGAGACTGATTAGAATTTCTAAAGTCTAAGCAAAGCCTCCATTCCTCCTATATCTAAGGGTAGCCCTTGTCCCAAACGGCTAGTAAGGACAGTCAGTGTTTAAAAGGACACAGGATCTGAAAAGTATGAATCTGAGCCCCAAGGAGACTGCTCTTTGATTTAAACAGCATTATGTCAGGTATGTAGTAGACACTCTTGGTACCCACCAGATCCCACTTACCTGCTAGTGTACCCATCCCTCAACCATGATGACTGTTAGCTGCAAATGACTCACAGCAGCGTCTTTCTCTGGAGAATTTCTCTCAACCTAATGGGAGCTGCTTTACACTTGGATGTTAAGCCTTTGAGAATAAAAGGAGGGTTGGAGAGAGCAGTCCACAGACTGCGTGCCTCGAGGTCGTAACAAATCTGTGATCCATTCACGTTCCAGAATTCTTGGTAAAGCTGGGTAAAGCTGGTCTCCAGCTGAGACTACATCCTTGTTTAGTTTTGCCATGGTCTTTACTGTCCTGCTTCCTTTACTCCCCTTCTCTGAAAGTAATCTCTCAAAAATACATTTATACAAGAATTTTCATCTCAGGCTTTTGCTTCTAGGACACTTGGTACTAAGATTGGTCCCAAGAAGCAAACCCTAGAGACAGGATTCTGGAGTTGAATTATCCACTTGCCAGATGGCAGTGAAGACCCCATACCAGGTCAGTGGAGCCCTGGGAGTTCCTGGCATGCTATAGAAGTGCACTTGCTAAGACATTCACTTCTGGTGAGCTGGCACGGGATACAGATGGAAGCAGGTGCACTGACTGATTCAGTATCTCTGGTATTTGAAAGGTACAGGAAATGAGTAACTATGGACTGTGGAATTGGTTTGGTTTTGCTAAATGGAATTTATATGTTGAGGATCTAGAGATCATGATAGTCTCAGATCTATTAATCCATTGTTTAAAGCAAATATGAGTCAGAGGACCTGCTTGACAGCATTTTTAAAAATCCCTAATTTCTGTAGATGAAGGACAGACAAAACTCATGACTAGGAAGGGGACCTAACTGTAAAAGGCTGAAAACTTTGGAAAGTTAAATTCTTAGTCTAGGAAAGTCTCTTATGCCAAGGTCAAGAGTTTGAAGAGGAAGGGAGTAAGAGCCCAAGATGGGAATATGTGGATAGATTTCCTGAGTACCTTAAACTCCTAGATTTCCCTGAATCCTCGGGGTCTTCAGAATTGATCATTTCCCTATATTGGAAGATAATATTCCTTCTCCCCTGTTTGAAGACCATTCAGAGTTCTCAGAGGAGCTGGGCATCTTTAGGAAAATGCTTGCCTTCCTCAGGAACTATTTCTGCTTCTCCTCCCACCTATCAGGCTCATAACTTAGGTCAAATTTCAGCAAAATTAGACTAGGAAAGTGCCAGCTTGCTAAAGGAGAAGAGATATTAAATACCAAAGAACTGCTGGACCTAGTTAACACACCCCTGCAGGAAAAAGGACGTAGTGCCTGGGAATGGATCCTAAGGTGCCAGCTCAACGGGGGAATAATAAAAAACTGGATAAGGGATAGCATGCTGAAATGGGAGAGCCCTTCTGTGGCACAGATTTAACCCTCTGGCAAGGGTCCAAGAGGCAGTTTTAGTGCTTTACTGGGATGGTTCTTAGAAGACTAGAAAAAGCAATGTCTTACATTGGATGTCAGCAAATTTTTTTCTGTAATGGTCCAGTGAGTAAATATTTTAGACTTTGAGGGCCATATCCTCAATGTATAAACAAATAGGTATAGCCAGTAAATTGAATGTTCTAATAAAACTTTCCTTACACTAAAAGGAAAGGGGCTGGATATGGCTTGAGGGTTATAATTTGCCAAACACTGCTCTACATTAAATGAAGTAGAGATGCCAAAACTTATGTGGCAGACTATGAAGAAAGATATTAAAAGGTTCAGGAAGTGGGCATGCTAAGCTGGGCTACTACATAAGGCTGGAAAAGCCACCATCTGACTATATTCCCTGGGAGGTCCTGGAGGAGATTTTATTTATCAAAACAATAAGGAATGTGCTGGTGAGGGAGAACCAGTATCTTTAGAAGCTTGGGGGTGGTTGTCTTTTGCACACTTGGGCTGAGTAGGAGATGCTGTTACAGAACTGGGGATTAGGATACTAGAATAACTGCCTTAACTGAGGGAAGTAAGGTGATTGTAATTACCATAATGGGCAGAAACTTGGATTGGAAACTGGGAAAGCCTGACCCACAGGAATCTATGGGAATTGCAAATATAACCTCACGTTCCTAAGGGCAAGATAGATGGGCAGCCAACATCGGTATTGCTTAACATATGTGTGCAATCAAAATGGATCATAAATGTGTGAGCAGAGAGCTGAGGCCAGCTGTCCTAATGGCAAGTCACATATCCTTGTCCAGTTTATATACTGAGGCAATGCCCAGACATAGAACCCATCAACTGAAAGAGTGGCCAGAAATCCACAAGAAAGGGCTCAGTGACACAAGTACACAGAGTAAAGATACATTCAGTCCTTCCCTCAAAGAGACCTACCACCACTTTGTTGAGCGACTGGATCCTCTGGAGAGGGACATACCCTAACCTTTCAAGGGCTGATGGATCTGGGTCTGAGCTGATCCTGATCCCTAGGGATCCAAAGTTCCCTAATCATCCCGTTAGAGTAGAAGCCCATGGGGTCAGGTAAAAAGGCAAAGTCTTGGACTATGTCTATTTCAGTGTGTTCATTGCAATTAAAGACTCACCCAGTGGTCATTTCCTCTGTTTTTGAAAACATAATCAGAATGAACATACTTAGCAGTCAGCAGGATGTCCACATTAGTTCCTTGACCTTTAAGTAAAAGCTATAGTAGTCTAAGAAACCAGGTAGAAGCCCCGGAAACTGCCTCCACTTTAACCAAAAGAATGAATGAAAATGGATATCACTTTTGGTGAAGTTGGAAGATTAGTAATTTAAGAGATGCAGAGATGGTAATCTTTACCATATTCTCAAGTAATACACCAGTCTGCTTCCTGCAAAACAGATGGCTCATGGCAGGATGACGGTGAACTAATGCAAACTTAACTAATTACAGCTGTTGTGCCAGATGTGGTATCTTTATGAGAGCAGAATAACACAGCCTCTGTACGCAGTATGAAGCTATTAAGCTAACAAATGCTTTCTTTTCAATGCCCATCAGGAATGAGGATCAGAGCAGTTCCCGTTCACATGGAATGGACAACAGTACACATTTGCACTCTTAGCCCAGGGCTACGTTCATTCTCCTCTCTTTATCACAATATAAGCTAAAGAGAGCTGGATCATATGTATATTCTGTAGAACATTGCACTGGTCCATTTTTATTGATATCTTGTTAGTTAGATTTGATGAGCAAGAAGTGGTAATACATGCCTTGGTGGGAATACATACCTGTGCTCCTCAGGGAAAGAGGTAAATTCTAAAAAAGATTCATAGAACTGCCACATTAGTGACCTTTTTCTTTTTTACAGATTCTAGCATCATAAGGCATGCAGGAATATCTTCAGCTGATGTAAAGGACAAATTATTGCATCTTACACTTCCTAACACTAAGAAAGAAGCACATTCCTTGGTAGGCCTCTGCATTTTGGAGACAGCATATTCGGTACTTCAGAATGCTGCTGTGATCTGTTTATTAGAACGTCGAAGTCTGCTAGTTTTGGGTGGATCTCAGAGCAAGAAAGGACTCCGAAGCAAGTCCGGGCTATGGAACAAGCAGTGCTGCCTCTTAGGCTATCTGGCCCGGCAGACTCTGTGCTACTAGAGGTATCTCAAGTAGAGGAAAACACTGCCTCTTGAAAGTGCCAATAAGAGAAGTGCAGCACAGGTTTCTGTAGCAAGGCATCTGCCGCAGAGAATTACATACCATTTGAAAAAGAAATTCTGGCATGCTGTTAGGCCCTAGTGGAAGTTGAGCATCTATTCATGTGATATGAAGTGATCATTCAGCTGTGCCTTCCCAATATGAGTTGAATACTATTGGCCCACCAAGTAATGAGTTTGGGCCCAGCAACAACTCATTGTAAAATGGAAGTAGTAGATGCAGGATGGGGCTCAAGCGAGTCCAGAGAATGAAAGTAGGCTGCATGACACTTACTCCCATGTCACACGCTAGTGTTTCACCAGTGTCTCTCTCTCAGCTCACAGCTACAGCCTCTGGGGGTTTCTTACCAGTGGCTGTTGGAAGAGACAAAAACCCGAGCTTGGTATAAACTGAAAATGCACTGCTGCTCTGCTACAGTCACAAGCAAGGGAGGGACTGAATGACGGTGGTGAGAAAAAATCCTTCAAATGGGCAGTTCTTTGGTCAGGGCTCTATTCTAGTTACTTTGTTAGAATGGAAAGTGAACCAAATAAGAAATCCCCAGCCCCTTAGGCAATGGTGAATGGCTTAACTGGTTGCATATACATAAATTCACATTCATTGGTAAATGCTTTAGTTGGTTGGTCAGGAGCTTGGAAGAGCAAGCCTGGAAGATCAGTGATGAGGATGTTTGAGGAAGAGGCATGTGGTTGGACCTATAAAAATGGGCACAAAATGTGTTACACATTAATGCAGAAGAGGCTGTAAACAAACAACTAAGTGGACATGATAGATGTCAGCCTGCCTCTGTCCTCAGCCAGCCCAGGCCTTGTGCAATCAGCTTTTAGGGAGCCTGTGCATGGGCCCAGCATCAGGGGTTCTCTCTTATTCAAAAACGCTGATCACACTACTTCTGTGACCAATACCAGTCTATTTCCACCAAGACCAATGCCGAGTCCCTACTAAGACACCATTTTTTAAGGAGGCCATCAGCTACTTGGAAGCAAGTTGTTACTTTGGACTCTTTTCCACCCTAATAGGAACAGTGATTCATTCTGCCAGGATTGTCTTGTATTCCAGGGAGTGTTGACTTTTTGTGCCTCAGTGAGTACCACTATCCAAGGGTTAACAAAGTATCTGATGTACTGACGCGAGATCTCACATGATTTGCTTTGAAGAAAGGAACCAACTTTGTGACAGAGGAAGTGTGATGTGATCACATGACCAGGGGACCCACTAGTACTACCACATACCACACTATCCAAAAACCAGATAGCCCGACAGAGTAGTGGGATCACCTCTTCTCAGCTGAGGTACCAACTTGGAGATGACACCTGTGAGGATGGGGTAGCATCCTGCAGGATGTGGTGTGTACATTAAACCAATGGCCATTGGCTGTAATAAGTAGAGTATATGAGTCAGAAAACCAAAGGGTGTAAGTAGAAGTGGCTCTACTCAGTATCATTACCATGGACCACATGGGGACTTTGTGTTTCTCATTCCTGCAACCATAAGCTTTGTTGTTCTGGGGGCCCTGGTTTCCACAGTGGGGACTTTTCCCCTAGAAGACACAGTAAGAATCCCAGTAACACTTTTTGCATAGTCATTTTGGGGCTTCTCATGCCAATAGACCAGCAGGCTAAGAAAATAGTTCCATATTGTAGGGTAATTTACCCCAGCCATCAATAGGGTATATAAGAGAGGCATGGAAAATATTTGTGTCGTTAAGTTGATGCATTTTGGTATCTTTGGTTTTTCCATGTCCAGTTTTAGGTGTAAACACACCCGCAGCAACCCCAGCCTGACAAGGACATGGCCACTGGGACTCAGACTCCATAGGGATGAGAACCTACAAAACAAACCACCTAGACCAGCACAAATGCTGGCTGAGGGGGAGGAAATATGCATTGAGTGGTGGAGGAGGGGGCAATGAGTATCAGATACAACCTTAGAGTCAACTGTGGCAGTTGGGACTGTAGTCTGATCGATTAACCTTCATTTTGCAGTTCTGCTAGAATTTTTAAGTGATATAAATGTTGGAGAAGCTATAGGTGGAAGGAAGGAACATAATGTGAGAATCAAGTGGATCTGAGCAGTATGAAGAGTGGACTGTGGTGCTGTGGTTGGTGTCCTGCTCAGACCCACTTCAAAGGAAGGTATACCTAACTCCTAGCTGCTGTGAATGTTGGCCAGCTGCCTCCTTCTCTGGAGATTTGGCGTCAGCCAGATAGGAGCCCTCTTTCCTGGGAGGTGATTCTCTTCCTCAGAAGGCTAACACAGGGTACAATATGGCTCCCTTGTCTCAAGATGGGACCGATTCTATGGTGCAATTCTTGCTCTGGAGTGCCCTAAGGGGTCAGGCTGAAGCTAGTCACTAGCTGCAATTACATCTTTGCTCAGCTTACCCCTCCCCTGGACTTTTGCAATTAGAGCTACAGGTGTTACATACTACAATAATTTGTCAATAGCTGAAAGAAAAGGGGAGATCATATCATCTACTATACTTTGCATTCCTTATTCTCCTTCTCCTGCTGTCATTTTCTCAATACATTCTTAGACAAGAATCCTCATCCCAGGCCCTGTTTCCAGGAAATTTGATCCAGGAAAAAGTACAAAGCAAATTTTCAAGAATCATGATGGTTATTAATTCCAAACACAATCAGTTACAATCAAAGAATTTCTCAGTAAGGTAAGCTGTATACAAACATACACACACGTATATACGTACGTCAACTGGTGAGTGTGTGTCTATAAATCACAGATATTTTGTATGTTTCAATGGATGAATAAGCCAACTTCTACTCTCCCGGTGGCCTGGGAATCTTTTCCTTTTAGCAACTAGGGAAAGCCAAGATTCAGATCCTGAGTGGTGGGCATGCCTGTTTCAGTGACTTGTGGGCACATGTATCTTCTCCCTGGAAAAGAATGTAGCTGCATGCGTGCATGGGAGTGTCTGGGATAAATGCATGACTCAATTGCATGTCTTGGAAAAAAAACCCAGTAGGTACATAGCCTGTTGAATAGAACACAGGTGAAGCAGTTTTAAATTATAAATGCAATTTGGGAAGATCTTATATTAGACAATATAATATTCTTCAAACTAATTCTTTGGACTTGGAAAAAAGTGAACTTTTATAAGTAGAGAAACTACATTAATAAGATAATTTATAAATAGCTGGAAAGAAAAGGAGAGATAAGATCATTTGCCCTGTAGACAAAGATGCATGTATACTTTTAAGTCATTATGATGAGAGAAGATATTCAATGACTTACAAAAAAGCAATACCTCAGCAGGAATAAACAAGACAGATCACAAGATCTGAATCTGAAAACTGTCCAGAATCAAAAACCACTTTATTTGCATGCTAGATACTTTACTGAAGCCACATATGAGGTTACTGAAATATTAAATATTTGACATATGTCAAAATGAATCTGGCCTAACATTTTAATACATTTGGTTTAGCTTCATTTAACCATTTAATTTTGAAGTTGGCCTTGTCAGAAATCTCCTATGTGCCAAGAATACCAAAAGAAAACTTAAAAAATTTGACTTTATCTAGTAATAAATAAAAGTTGCCCTGGTCCTTTTCTATGAAGGCAGGGTTTTAAATCCCTTGGAGGATTTACCCATCAAGCTACCTAGGGTGAGGAGAACAGATGAAAAGATTGTCAAAAAAGGGGGCTGACATACAGTAGAAATAAGAAGATTTCACGGGAGAGAAGGGGCGCATGGGAACAAAATCTGAACATTTGCTCTAGGTGGGTGAAAATTTGCAGAACAAATAAGGGGCTGTAGGTTGCAATGTTTACAGATTCTAATTGCTAAGAGCCTTATGAAATTGCTTTCAGGTCTTTGAAATCCTGTCTTTAATAGCATTCCCTCCACGTTCAGCTGTATGTAGTTGCCCCGATAGTCCTTCCTGCTTGACTGTTTCTTACCAACTGGCCCAAGAAAATATCATTCCAGAGGATCACTGCGGCAGACTTTTCCTTTGTATCATAGGACAACCCAGATAACATAGGTCCAGTCCTCTGAGTCATGCAGTATGGGCTGGAGGTTTGGAACCTGGACAGAGTCTGATCTGGGCAAATGATAAGCTGACATCAAAACACTTGGCACTCAGGTCTGTGGAAGCACCTAAGAGGACAGACATATCTCCAAACCCAAAATGCTCTTTAGAGCCAGCAAATCTGGACTTGGAAATCTTACAATAAGATGATTTGCCATGAAATGTCTAGTACTTTGTTTCCCATCAGGTCATAGATGCCGTGAGAACAGCTTTTCTTGCTATATTTAAGTTTGTCCAATGCCAGTTTTGGTCTTGTCCCAAAGCCAAAAACTTTGGAAACATTGACAGAAAAGAAAGTAATTGACTATATTGGAAGAGCCCAGAAAGTCCTGTGCAAATTCTGATCTAGGAGATGCTGGAGGGTGTTCTTACTTTTGCAGGCTGGTTCTCTCACCCTAGCAAATGAAGAGATGTGTATATGTGGCTCATTCATTTGCACTGGGCCTTGCAGATTATGATCCTGCCTCAAGACTTGTTTGAGAAAAAAAATCATATGAACAATACAATAATGTCTCATACAATGTGGTAATACATTTAAAACAAAGAAAACAGCAATAAGCACATAGCAAGTGCTTTGCTGTGAATCCCAGAGGAAGATGTATCTACATGTGCTTATTGGAGGTCAAATGTTTTAATTCAGGATGTGTTATTTTAGTGAGAATTTTAATAGACATTTACAATTTCTAAATGTATCAATTTTGCCAAGACAGTGCAAAGCTATACTAATTTGCACTGACTAGTTTAGCAAAACCCATAACACAAAGAGCCAGAGATTATAATTTGTTAACTACCCTGACTTTTAACTTGTCATAGACTATACTTACTTCCCATTATCTAAGCATAGGGCAAGTCTTTGGCAAGGGGTAGGCAGACTATGATACAAAGGTTTGTGTGTGTGTGTGTGCGTGTGTGTGTGTAAGTGTGCACAGAGGCATTTTGGCTGGGGACAAGCAGACATTTGGTCATTGATTATTTTGCTTTGAGTTGTCAATGGCTTGAGTTGAAATACATGTATTTTAGTAATCCCAAGTGACTGGATTGTTAGTAGGGAAGTGCTAGGGGTAAATGAAGACAGAGATTTGGTGCTAACATAAATCTGTATTTGGAGACAGAAATTTAGGATAGGTAAGGATAAAATAGCAAGAAACTAAAAATAATACTACCATATGCCCAGTAATATAATAATTCCATGTTTTGTATTCTAATGAGTTTCTGCGGTAAGTTAACAACAATAGCCCTTTGTCTTTTCATCAAGTGGGTGAATTTTTTTTTTTTAAGAAAGCAATTTAAATGTCAAAGTTGAGCATTGGGTTACCAAACATTTCCAATCTTTTCTAAGATGCTTTTTGAAGCTGTAGGCATATAGATTGCCTTTAAATATTTTTAGTATATGATGCAGGCAATTCTTAAAAAATTTTTTTATCTTAGGAATTTCCCTTTCATCTTGCCCAATAATCATCCCATCACCCCTTTTTAAAAACTTCTCATTCTTTATCACTTTGAAAAAAGAAGAAGAAAAGAAAAAGAAAAAAGGTAGCCAACCCGAATGCAAATGGAAGGATTGCTATGCCATTCAGAAAGGAAGAGTAACATTGCCTTTATTTTGTTTTCATCTATTTTAAGAAGATTGAGCTTTTACCTGAGCTGCAGTCTACACATCTAGAATTACATTAGATCAAAGGAGGGTAGATTAGATTTTCAAAAATATTAATAGCTAACCGAGAAGGAAAGGCAGAGGCCTTGATAATAATTTAATGTAATAAAAATGACATGGGAGCAGATTTCAAACCTAGAGACTTAAGAAGGAGAAAGATAAAGTCAGACACATTGAACTATTCAGTCTGGGTAGCACATTATGATAATAGACATCATCATGTGCTAAAGCAACATTTGCAGATCCAAGTTAAGAAATGAGATGTTTTGCAGAGATAAAAAGTTTTGAGGAAAGGAACATATTGAAAAAAAAAGTTCCTAAAAATTCAACATAGAGAAATCCTACAGAATGTCGTTATGTAACAGTGAAGTGTGTCTGTGCAGACAAATTCTTGGAAAATAAAGCAGCATGAATAATTTTTACAGTTTTGCATATCAGGATGATTGATTAAAGTATGTGCTTATATGAATAAGCCAGGAGTATCTGTCCCAGTTTCGTAGATAAGAGTGTGCATGTGTGTGGTTTTACAACTAAGGTGCCCGAGGGTCGAGCACACAGCTGTGGCTCTGCTACCTTCATCATTATCACCATCATCCTCCATAGGCAACCAGAACACTGAACATTTTGGGATGCTGAGCCCCACTACTGTGATTCAAATACCAGCTGCCTGAATGTTTCCAAGTCTTCCAGACTACTGAGGTCACCCTGTCCAGCCCCAATGCCAACTGGGAAACGAACAGCCTTTACCACATTCCTTACCTCCCAAATCTCTAAGGTTGTTGTTTCTTCTCCTTACTCTCAATCTGTGCTCTGGATCTTGCCTTATGTGACTGTTATTCTCTCCCTTCTTCATACCACTTTGCCTCTTTCAGGACGCTCACTACCCTGATTATATTTAACTCCCCAAAGTGCCAATGACACAAGGCTGAGTGTGCAGCAGACTGTTGCCTTGAGGGTAATTGCTATGGATTGAATGTTAGTGGCTCCCCAAAATCCATATGTTGAGACCCTAATTCCCCAAAGGGACAGTTTTTGGAGATGGGGCCTTTGAGAGGTAATTAGGTCTTGAGTGTAGAGCCCTCATGATGGGATTAGTGCCCTTGGGAGGAGAGACATGGGAGAGTTTGCTTCTTCTCTGCATGCATTCACCAAGGAAAGGCCATGGGAGGACAGAACCAGGCATAGGGCCCTCATTCAAACCCAACCATTCTGGCCCCCTGATCTTGCACCTTCAGCCTACAGAACCATGAGAAATAAATGTTTGTTGTTTAAGCCACTCAGTCTATGGTAATTTGTTATAGCAGCCAAAACTGAGACAGTAATGGAGTGATTATAAGGTAACACTGGAGAGACAAAACAGGGAACAGAACCTTAATCATCACAGCTCTCTCTAAGATTCATTAACAGTTTCCTACCCTTCTGCATTTTTTGCTGTCTGTATGCCTTTGTTAAGTTTTGCCTGGCCTTTATCTTCTTGTCTCTGGTCCCAATCTACCTACTAGCCTCCAGCCCCCAAATTCTCATTAATTTTTTAATGCAATGTAATTTAGCTTTCTGCCCCCTACTCTTAACCAGGTAGATGATTGAGCACGTTGGGTGACTGCCATTTTACAGCACAAAAGTTTCCAGAAGCTCTGCTAACCTAAAAAGCTCTTTACTATGGGGGTCTAAAATTTAACAGTGCAACAAAACAGAACAAACAAACAAAAACCCACAAAAAACTAGCAGAAGTTCTGATTGTTTTTTCTTTTGCATGATCAAAACCTTAGATAAGATTCGCTATCCCTAGTTAGAGCACAAAGTATTTTGTTTTCCTTCCTCTAGAAGCACAAATTAAACACAAATGATTCTTGTAGACTTAATGATAACAAACTGAAACAATTAAGTATAAACTGAATAAATAGAAGAATCCATTCATATAAAAAACTCTAATGAACTATATAAGTCAGACTTTATTTTGAGACTTTCACATATACTCTCTTTAATTTTTATAACTTGATAGGTAACTTTTAGTCATCTATTCTAATTCACACACTGCTAAGATATTGGTTGGTATTCAGTTGGACATGTTGACCTACATTTTAAGTTTGTACTCAGTTTAACTGGTTAATAACCTGTACGATTTCATAGACTCTGAAATAATCAGAATTTCGGCAATGTATTCACATTGCCTAAATTCACACAAGGCTGACACGCAGTCATGAGCTGCATAAGACTGTTCAATCCATAATGGATCACACATATGACAGTGGTCCTATAAGATTATAATGGAGCTGAAAAATTCCTATTGCCTAGTGACATCTACCTGTTCTAATGTAGCACAATGCATTACTTGATAATCATAATAAATGACTATTACTGTATGTATTTACTATACTATATTTTTGTGGTTACTTTAGAGTGTACTCCTTCTATTTATGAAAAAAAAAGTAACTGTAAAACAGTCCTAGGTGGGTCCTTCAAGAGATATGCCAGAAGAAGGCATTGTTCTCACAGACGACAGCTCCATGAGTGTTGTTGCCCTGAAGACCTGCCAGTGGGCTAAGATGTGGAGGTAGGAGACGGTGATAATCATGACCCTGACCCTGTGTAGGCCTAGACTAATGTGTGTGTTTGTTTTTAGCAAAAAAAGTTTAAAAAGTAAAAAAGAAAAATTTAAATAGAAAAAAGCTTATGTTAATAGAATAAAGGTATAGAATAAAGTTATAAAAAAAGAAATTTTTTGTACAGCTGTACAATGTGATTGTTTTTTAAGCTAAGTGTTACTACAGAAGAGTCAAAAAATTTTTTAAAATTAAAAAGTTTATAAAATAAAAAAAGTATAGTAAGCCAAGGTTAGTTTATTGTTGAAGAAAGAAAAACTTTTCTTGGCCAGGCGCGGGGACTCACGCCTGTAATCCTAGCACTCTGGGAGGCCGAGGTGGGCTGATCGTTTGAGCTCAGGAGTTTGAGACCGGCCTGAGCAAGAGCGAGACCCCCGTTTCTACTAAAAAAATCAAAAATAAATTAGCTGAACAACTAAAAATATATATAGAAAAACTTAGCCAGGCGTGATGGTGCATGCCCGTAGTCCCAGCTACTCAGCAGGCTGAGGCAGAAGGATTGCTTGAGCCCAGGAGTCTGAGGTTTCTGTGAGCTCGGCTGACGCCACGGCACTCTAGCTCGGGCAACAGAGTGAGACTCTGTCTCAAAAATAAAAAAACAAACAAACAAAAAAAAAACCAAAAAAACTTTTCACATAAATTTAGTGTAGTGTACAGTGTTTATAAAGTCTACAGTAGTGTATAGTAATGTCCTAGACCTTCATGTGCACTCGCCACTCACTCACTGACTCTCCCAGAGCAACTCCAGTCCTGCAAGCTCCATTCAGCGTGAATATTACTGATTAATAGATAAATAGGTCATTAATTCATGGACTAAGAGTCCATTCCTCAAACTTCTAGGGTTACCCCCAAATCATGGTTTAACTACATCCCAGAAGAAACAGAATGCTCAGATTAAATGACCCATTCAGTGTCACACAGATAGCAGGTGCCAGAGCTGAGCTTTGCTCTCAGGTTTTCTTTCAACTTTAGTGTTTTTTGCTTCTACACCACCAAAGGGGAATCACTGTTTAGAGGCTACAAGAGCTATTCTAGGGGATAAATGAAATCAACATGAGTGAGTAGGCCCTGATTTATAAGAGTGATGACATTATTAATGTGTAATTGGGACACAAGTCATTTCTAAATGTGTATTTACAGTCTGTCGCCTGTTCTTACTGTCATCGGAAGGAGAGATTCTTGCCCTTTGCATCAGTTTCTCGGCTCCCCTTTGGGGCAGAGAACATTAGCAATGGGCAAAGGAGAAAAAAAGTGAAAGAAATACAAGGGGCTGAGTTGATTTACACAAGAGCTGAGATAGAGGGTTGAGGGGAAGGAAGAGAGCAAAAAGCTTTATGGGCTTGGTGTCAGGGAGAACATACTGTGCTGCAAAGTTGAAAGTGAGGAACAAAGAAGAAAAGACTCTAGAGAAGCTGCATGAGAGAGAATTGGAGTGTAGGAGATCAGGAGTTGGAAAATTCTTGCTTTGAAGTTGTGAATCCGATTCTCTTTATTAGTCTTTGCATAATGCCAACTAAGAAGAGAATTATTTTTAATTACTCATGGCTACTTTACTGAACTGTCGCTTTGAGTAAGACAGTGTGGCAAGGCTGGGCTGCTGGGAGCCCTGGGGTTTATTTGGATCCTGGCTGGAGGAAAGACAGATAGCTCCTCAAGACTGATTCATTTGAAGTAGGGGCCAGGCTGGCTTCATGGGTTTGTGGCCAGCACCAGTGGCTGGTGTTCAGAAAGACCCCATGTTTGCCGATTGCAGTCTGGAAATTCTTAATAACTTTATCTCTGAATCTGTGTTTTGTAAGTGAAGTCCAATGGGACAAGGAACATGGGCAGACGTTGAGAAGTGGTTGGCCTGGACATAAAGGAAAGTTGGGTGGGAGGCAGGTGGCTATTGTGGACAGGGCCCGGTGGTAACTGTCCCAGTGTGGTTGAAGCCTGTGCATTAGGCTGAGACACAGTAGGGTCTTCTCTTGCCCAGGAACTGAACGATTCCAGCTGGAAAGGTTTAAACATCCTTGGGGTCACCCATCTGCCCTGAGCTGGGCCAGTGGGAAGAGAAGATGCCTGACTCAACTTCCCCAAAGTGGCTAGCGGAACCTGAGGTAGCACACCACATGCTTCATGTTGTAGGAACGGGTCCCCAGGGCCCCAAAGTGAGGGCTGGGCGTAGGGTAGAAGATGTATGCTCTCCCCTGGCAAGTATCTGCGTGGCTTGAATCGCTCCCTTGACCAGTCCTGTGTTTTCAGGAATACTGTCTTGCTGCTTCCAACCTTCCTAAGTCCGACCTGCATTTGTCTCTTCTGGTTAGCTCAGAGGACCTGTAGGGATGAGTCATTAAATATAAACTGAGTAATTTTAGAGATTCCCCTACCAGTTTAGTATTCTAATATTTGCATTTAAAATCAGCACTGCACACCATGAAGGAGAATGGTGAAATTTATGTTAATAACTTAAAATTCTGATTTTTCTTTACTTAGGATAACATTAAATAGAAAAAAAAATGACCAATTGAGAGAAAGAGATCATTGGAAGAAAGAAAAAGGTTTTATATTTTAGTATCTTTAATGGCACCTCTTTTTTACTTTTTGAACAAGGCACCCTGGGTTACCGTTTTGCCCTGGGACCAACAAATTACAGCCAGCCTCCACCAGGGAAGTTTGTAAGACATAATTGCTAGAGGACTAGAAAGTGCTGGCTGAAATGAACTAACACTTAAGATGGACATGCAGTCAACATGCTTTGCTATTGGAAGTGATGGGACTACTTTAGGTGGATAAAATGCTGCAGAACACGGTAACCCTCTTGGATTCTGTAGTATGGCAGGGTGTAGCTAAAACCATGACTTTCCACAATGTATTTATAGAACTTCATATTTCCTGGGAAATGAGCCATTCCATCAACTGTACCATGGGGTGTTGCTTGAGCATAGGAGCCATTTGAGTATATTGGTACTTAGTGAATTTTCCTGAGACTTTTACTTCCTTATAGAGAATCACAGACTCTAATTAGAATGGTATTTGTGGGGTTGTCTGCCAAAACTTGTGTTTTACCTTGCATAATGGAACATTGTCACTGCAAAGTGGCAACATAGCTAGGGACTGCATTTCCCAGTGCCCCTTGCAGCTAGGTGGGATCATGTGATTAGTTCTGGCCAATAGAAAATAATTAAGTGAAAATAAGGTATGTCATATATAGGCAAGGTGTTTAAAAATTAGGTGTCCTTTCCTTGTTTTGTCTTTACTCTTTTGTGAATCAGGTGCAGAGGAATCAAAGACTTAGGGAATGGGAGAGACACAAGATGGAGGAAACCTCATTTCCTCAATTGACGTGTGGAAGAAAACTTCCTGAAATGTGCTCATTGGATTTGGTCACAAAATAAATTCTTGTAGCAAGCCTCTGAATTTGGGAGGTTTTATTGTATTATAGTAACAACTAGCTGACTCTAACAGTTTTCACCAAGATCAATAATAGACTGATTTAAATGTTTCAAATAATCTTTAAAAAATTTTAATCCCTGCTTTTAATTTTAAAGGTGAGGAAATCGAGTCCTTGGAAGCTAAATTGTGTCATCACATAAATGTAAATAGCTGGTAGCAGCACCTGAGCTCCTGTTTTCTAGTCCAGCTCACTTTCTTCTTTGTTGATGATAAATTCTAAGGGGCAAACTTACTGCAAATATTTATTTATGCCGTGCTTTCGGAAGTATTGTTAGGTAGAGAATTATAATAACATTACTTACTTTAAAATCCTAATAGAACTAGTCAACATATAATTAATTATTCATGACATTAAGTTGTTAATTATGTTAATCACAAAATTAATCTTTTTCCCTTAAATGTAACTTTAAAGGTTTATGAAATTTGAATACTTTGCTATGCAGATTTAATTTTAAATGAAAATAAGAGGAGAGCTTGTTTACTTACCAGCAAATTTTCTTTATAGCTGTTAAAACAAAAACTTTAGATAAATTAAATTTAACAGAGATTAATTGAGCAAAGAATGATTTGTGAATTGGGCAGTCCCCTGAATAAGAATAAGTTCATAGATACTCGAGTGCCACAGCATGGTTTAAGAGGATTAATGGACAAAAAAAGGAAAGTGACATATAGGTATGTATTCCATACATTTTCCGTACAGAAAATGGAAATGAAGTACAGAAACAGGTGGATTGGTTAAAGCTTGACTTTTGCCTTATTTGAACATGATATGAACAGTTGGCCACCTTTGATTGGCCAAAACTGAGTGATTGGTAGGAGAGGTGGTTATTTACATATCCAGTTAGGTTATCGTTCATTCAATGCATGGAGAAATCTCTTGCTTCAAATGTAAAATATGTAAGAAGGAAGGTTTAGGCTAAACTTATTACAACATAGCAAACTTTGTTAGAACATATTTATTAAATTCTCCCAAATGAAAACGATTTTAAAATTATGAATGCTGTAGTTTAAAATCAAGTAAAAAAATCATTTTTGGAGAATGTCAAGAAATGCCTATAAATCTCATCACCAAAGACCCTGCTCCTTCAAACAAAGGAATTAGATTTAAAAAGAAAAAGCAGCACAAGAAAAAGAATGTGGAATTTTCTTCTTTCTGTTTGAAAATTGAATGGGACAGGGTAGAAATAGTCTTGTGCTTCTGGATTTTTGGTAGAAGTCTTGATCAAAGAATAATTTTATAAAAAAAGAATGTAGTTTATGTTTGTACCTGTTTAGCAAAAATATTTTGCATGGGAAACAGTGATATACAGTGAATGTTGAGAGCAGTTCTCTTTGGGGAGGAAGGCTTAGGAGGTTCTTATATTCTATGTTCAATATTTCTGTAACAATAGAATTTTAAGGATTAATAACTGCTTTTATAAACAAAACTTAATTTAGGTACAGAGAACTGAATTACAGCACACATCATGTCAGTTCTGTGAGGTATTGATTAAAGGCTTCTGAAAATCCCTTTCATCCCACAGGTAAGGAAACTATAAGGCAAAGTTGGAAGGCATAAATGTGCCCACGTGAGAGAATTTAGAAAGTAGTGATATATGGAGATTTCTATAAAAATAAATAAAGATTTGTTAAGATTGTGTTTGCAGTGTGGGCATATCATCATCTCCTTTACTGAAATCTTCTTTTCTGGTTATTCCAACTTTCTCATAATTATTTTCATAGTTAACAGTGGTTTTACTACAATCTTGGAGACAGGAAGGAGGAGTATTAGCAGGGAGTGGAAGCATTCCTCAAGGCAGGCCATGATCTGCAGAAGTGTCTCAGGAGCGTCTCTTCAAGGCAGTCCTGTTCTTAACATTGGTTGGAAACATGCACACTCTTTGATGTACTGGGTCTAGTAATACACACGTTCTTCCTTTCCAGCCAGCCATATGGACTTACTTGCATTGCAAACCTCTGTCAGAAAAGGAAGTGGCTCAGTGGTTTTCATAAATGCCAATGACATCTTTCGAATGGCATTAGAAATATTTAGGAAGGACTATTCACAATTACTTCAAATTGACAGGATAGCACCTGCCTCAAATGAGATTGCACATTACTGAATGATCCTTTAAACATTCATCCAAAGCCATGCAGTCAGCAAGATAGTTCCAACAGCCCAGAAAAACAGATGTTAAGTGGTGATTGTGCTTCGAAATAAAAATGAAATCAAGGGTCTTCTGTTGCTTTTGAGTAAGTCAAGCTGTCTGAAAAGCAAAACAATTTCAATGAAAAACGTTCTTTTTACGTTGTGGAGGTTTCTTCTTATAATTGACATTGTGTTGTGTGTGTGTGCAGTGCTACCTATCTTATATAATTAGGAGAAAATACCAAAAGCAAAGATTGTACATAAGATTGCTAGTAAGATCATCTATGTAAGGTTGGGCTCTACCCACTGTGTTATGTTATATTGGAAGTAAACTATTAATTATGAAAATGACTGTATGCTGGTAGGCAAACATAAGGTTTTTTTTTTTTTCAAGCATAAGGTTTTTAACCTGTTCAGTTTATACATTAAACAACAATAAATATGCCATTACATATTATACATTGCTGGCTCCATTTTTTAGAAACTGTCTTTTTTTCAATCTACAAAAAGAAAGTTTTGATTCTCAAAACTATACCGATGTTTTTTATTTCATCACTAATACCTATGTGCTGAATTCAGACATGCTCAATAGCACCAGGAAACCTCTTGCTGTCAAAGCATTTATTTTCCCTCAGAGTGCTGCCTTCTTTTAATAAGTCTTAGGGTACAAGCATCCAAAAGGCAGTTAGCTCTCATAATCTGTCCTCCTGAAGTATTTCAATTCAGCACTTGAAGCATCTGCCATTTATTCTCTCTATGTGTAGAAATTATTATTAGGCTTTCCTTAATGAGAGCAGAAGGTTCACTCAGCATTCTTTCCCCAGTTTGGGGTTACAATGACCTTTCTTCATTGTTTAAGGGCAGCCCAACCTCATGGTTAAAATGAGAACTAACTACCAAGAATGTAGAAGTAATGTCTTGTTTCTAGCACTGACTATCCAAGAGAGTTTGGTCAACTCATGCGTATGTGTGTGTGTTTGTGTGCATATAGGTTGTATGTGTGTATTTGTATCCTTCGAAGAGCAATATAGATTCGCAGAATATACTGATTTTAAATTACCAGTTAATTTTTAAGTAGTAATTAATATATTCTTCGTTGAATATATAAACCTCCGAGGAACAATTTATTGCAATACTATTTGGACTAAATCACAAAGCACTGACAGCCAAAATCCTGTTTATCAAGTCTTAGGCTATTGCTCAGGTATCTCAAACAATATTCCATATTTTAAAAAATGAATTAGGACACTTCCTTAGAGAATATGTTAATAAGATTTTCTAAAATTTGAAAACCAAAAATTTGAAATAATTAGCTGAACCTTTCTAAGAACTGGGATGTTTGGCATTATACAGCTCAAATGCCTGGGTATTTTTGTAGAGAACCCTTCATCCTATTTTTTGTAGTTAGGTAGGTATGGTCTATATCAACTATAAAAATAAGCATTGGAGGGACCAGGGCTTTGCCTAGAGCTTATAAATAATCAGTGTGTACTCAAAAGAATCATGCAATGTGCTTAATGGAAACCAGGTGTCCTGCCTCAGAGACATGAAGTAGATGCTCTTTATCTCCAAAACATAGAATTTTATGTTTGGAGGAAGCATAAACTACTGTTGCTACCCATAGATTGTAGTGTTTTCTTGAATTGGGTTTCATTAAATAGTACATATATGACGATTTGTCTTTTTTTCCCTACAATTGCCCTTCTTTTTTATAACTGCCTTCCTTCCTTTGTGTCTCTCTTTCATCAGGTTTCACTGGCTATGTCCTCTCTGTTCAATCTTCTAAACTTAGAGAACCAACCACGGTCTCTTTCCTCAAGGCCCAACTTTAGATTCTTACCAAGAATTTAAGTGGATTATTTTATCCACATTATTACATTATCCTTTCCAGTTAAATTAGTTGCAAAATTTTCATGATGAGTCTCTCTAAATCGCTGTCCAGAGAGGTTAAGCAGTAGAATTGAAAAAATGTAAAATTTATGGTCAAAATATTTGGGTCAACTTCTGATTTTTCTACTTTACTCTAGGATTCTAACGTCCAGATATTCAGTGTTCTCATCTATGAAACAGAAACACTTATACTTATCTCAAATGTAGTGGACATAATTTGGGGTTATCTGCTTAACTTGTAAACCCAGTTGCTCTGGAATTGCCCCTCTTTCACAGGTGGGCCATGGCAGCGATGTTTGTGGTACCCAGCCCCACCCTGCTGGCTGAAGACAATTAGACCAGGAATGGATACTTTTTCACATCAGGTTGATCAGAGCTACACTCACCTGGCAATTTGGAATTGAGACCAAGTAATTATAATTTAGCTGGGCTGGTCAGTTGAGATGAGAAGTAAATTGGGGAGGTTTGGTGGCCAAGTTGGATACAATGAAGCAGATGCACAGAGAAAAGCAGAACAAGAGATGAAAAGTACTACTATTGGTTCCTCCTGGCCTTCTAGGTCCTGGTTCCAGCCTTTCTGGAGGCTGCTTTTCCTTTGGGGTTTCATGAGATTATGATGATGATGATGATGATGATGATGATGATGATGGAGAAATATATTCTTTTTCCCAAAGTTTGACTTAGGTTTTTGCTATTTGCCACTAAAATGCTTGACTTAGCCATCATATTAATAAATGTGCTATGAGCATCAAATCAGTGACATAATATTAGGGAGACTTTGAAAATATGTAGAACTATATAAATATTATCTATGATTATTATTAGAAAATGTCCTAATCTAAGAGAATGAATATTAAATAAGACACAGTGTTAGGTACTCAGGGGCAGATAGGATCATTAGTTAGAAGCTCTTCAATGTGCCGTGGAGATAGGTGTTACTCTACTACCTCAGGTCCATGTTGTTTTTAATCTAGTGATAAAGAAGTGAAAATAAATTTGACCTAGATGTGGAGGAAAATAGCTCTGAAAAATTGGTAAATGTCTTAATTAATGTTTTTAAGAGAAATAATTAGTATCATCTAAATATTTTTGAAAGTGGTTTATAAAACCCCCAAATCATAATAACCTAAGAGAATTAAGAAAGATCCTAAATCTTCATATGTAAGAATAGATCAATTACTAGAACTGAAATCAGTGATTAAGAAATGGAAACATAACAGTAATTGTTAACAAATATTCTCTTTTCTATTATTTTATTTATCTGAGACATATAAATATAGATTTTATGTCAATGATTCCCACTAGCCTGAGAGTCAGGGATGCTGAACCTAAAGTCATGGGAGGGTAGAGCAGATTCAAAGAAAAGGATCCTTAAATCCATATATACAGCAGGATTTATCCATAAATACAACAAATACTTTATTTTATATAAAATAGCTATGTTTATTAAATATTTATTTACATGAGTTATTTAATTTAGTTCTTGCAACTAGCTTAGATGCTATCCTTATGGTATAAATAAACTGTGACCTCGAGTGAATTAGTTACTTGTTCAATGTCAAACAGGTAGTTAGTGACAAAACTGATTTGCAGTCAATTTGACCCTAAGTTCTTAACCACCGTGCTGCATTACTCTCAGCTTAAATATTATTAGGTTGAGCCTAATATGTCATTAGGTTGAGCCAGGATATTGTCATTTTTATAGATCAAGAACTCTCAACTATTAGCAGTTTCAAGAGTCAACCTTACTGTGTTTTGACTATTAGCCTTAGAAAACGTAATTGAATTTGTTTGTTTTTCATTTTTTAGATTTAGCACATACAATGAGCCTTTATTTATATTGAGATAATTTTATTTTCAGAATATTATGGGGATACAAATGTTTTGGTTATAGGGATTGCTTTTGTATTTCTTGAGTCAAAGATATAAGTGTGCCCATCACCCAAATATTGGACACTGTACCCGTTAAGTATGATTTCAGCCATCTTTTCCTCCCCTCCCACCTGCATGATTGCCATTGAGTTCTTACTTCTGTGCCCCTGAGTGCTGATCAGTTATTTCCAATTTTATAGTGAATACATGTGGTGTTACTTTTTCCAATCTTGAAATACTTCACTTAGGAGGATGGTTTCCATTTCCATCCAGATTGTTGCAAAAGGTATTAATTCATTTTTTATGGGTGATTAGTACTCTATGGTGTACATATACCACATTTTATTAATCCACTCATGAATTGATTGAACTGATGGGCATTTGGGTTGATTTCCATTAATAACCCATTAATTCCACATTAATACCTTGCAAAAGGTATTAATTCATTTTTTATGGGTGATTAGTACTCTATGGTGTACATATACCACATTTGATTAATCCACTCATGGATTAATTGAACTGATGGGCATTTGGGTTGATTCTACATCTTTGTAATTGTGAATTGTGCTGCAGTAAACATTTTTGTGCAAATTTATTTTTGATAAAATGACTTTTTTTTCCTTTGGGTAAATACCCAGTTGTGTGATTGCTGGATCAAATGGTAGTTTTAGTTTTAGTTCTTTGAGGAATCTTTATACTATTTCCCAAAGAGGTTGTACTAGTTTGCAGTCCCACCAACAGTGTAGAAGTGTTCCTTTCTCTCTGCAACCGTGCCAGGATCTATTCTGGGACTTTTTGATAAAGGCCATTCTCACTGGGATTAGGTGATATCTCACTGTGGTTTTGATTTGCATTTCTCTGATGATTAGAGACATTAAGCATTTTTTCATCTGTTTATTGGCCATTAGTCTATCTTCTTTTAGAAAGCTTTTGTTCATGTCTTTTGCCCACTTTTTAATGGGGTTGTTTGATGTTTCCTTGCTGATTCACTTGAGTTCTTTGTAGATTCTGGTTATTAACTCTTTATTGGATGTATGGCATGCAAATATTTTCTCCCACTCTATAGGTTGTCTATTTGCTCTAGTGATAGTTTTCTTGGCTGTGCAGAAGCTTTTTAACTTGATCAGGTCCATTTATTTATTTTTGTTGTTGCTGTGATTGCCTTTGGGGTCCTCTTCATAAATTCTTTGCATAGACCAATACCTAGAAGAGTTTTTCCAACCTCTTCTTCCAGAATTCTTATGGTTTAATGCCTTGGATTTAAATCTGTTATTCACCATGAATTAATTTTTGTGAGTGGTGAGAGATATGGATCCAGTTTCAATTTTCTACATGTGGCTATCCAATTTTCCTGGCACCATTGATTGAATACAGATTCTTTTCCCCAGTGTATATTGCTGTCTACTTTGTCAAAGGTCAGTTGTCAATACGTGGATTGTTTTATATCTGGGTTTTCTGCTCTGTTCCATTGGCCTATGTCTCGATTTTTGTGCCAGTATCACGCTATTTGATTACTGTGCCCTTGTAGTATAGCTTAAAGTCTGGTAAAGCGAGGCCTGCAAATTTGTTCCTTTTGCTTAAGGTTGCTTTGGCTATTCAGGCTCTTTACTGGTTCCAAACGAAGTGTGGAATTATAATTTTTCTAGATCTGTGAAAAATAGCGTTGGTATTAGGATATTAAGTATGAAATGTCTGATTTCCTTACGTACTAAGTTTGACAGTTGATCTCTCTAACATTTCACTTTGACAATTCTGGTTTTATTTTTAATGTGAAGGTATATCCTTAGTGTCTCAAACGCATATTTTGGTTTGTGATTATCTCTCAAAAATTTTTTAAAGCAATTTTTGTGATGTCATGGATAAGTTCAAAAATTCATTTGTTTTGTATATGAGTTTCATCATGGAAACAATATAGCACACACAGCTTGAAATATCAAGGAGGCACTTGGGTAAGATGTAGCTAAGGAACACACAGTATATCTGATTTGAGAAGTTTCATTCTGGTGATTTTAATCATGAAAATGAGCCACGTGGGCAACCCGAGACCAAAGTGGATAATAATGAGCTGAAAGTTGTAGTGGAAGCAAATCCATCTCAACCTATGCGTGAATTAGCAGCAAGGTTTGACGTTACTATTCCAACAATATTGGACCATTTGAAACAAATCAACAAGGTAAAGAAGTCAGATAGATGGGTTCTACATGAATTAAAGGAGCATCAGAAGAGAAATTGTCTTGAAGCTTGTATTTCTTTGCTGTCACGACATAAAGGTGAACCATTTCTACACTGTATTGTTACATGTAATGAAAAATGGATTCTTTTTGACAATTGCAAGCATTTGATACAATGATTGGATAAAGCTAATTGTGTCTGTTTGGTGGTCCAGTGCTGGTATTATCCACTACAGCTTCATGAAACCTGGCCAATCAATTACAATGGATGACTATTGCAACCAATTGGACAAAATGATGAAGATGCTTGCAATTAAGCAGCCGAGATTGGTCAATGGAGACAAACCAATCCTCTTTCAAAACAATGCTCAATCACATGTCACACAGACAACGCTGCTCAAACTGGGGAGCTGGACTTGGAAACTCTGTCATCCACTGTATTCACCAGACTTTGCACCCACGGACTACCACTTCTTCCAGGTTTGGGGCCACTTTTTGCAAGGAAAAATATTCATTTCCAACAAGCTGTGGAGAATGCCTGTCGTGAGTTCATCTTCACTCATTCTCCAGGCTTCATCCCTGCTGACATAAACATATTTTGTATTTCTTTGGTATCAATTGTAATATCTCCTTTTCATTTCTGATTGAGCTTATTTGAATTCTTTTCTATTTCTGGTTAATCTAGTGAGAGTTCTATCAATTTTGTAATCTTTTCAAAGAACCAGCTCTTTGTTTCATTAATCTTCTGTATTTTTTTTTTTTTTTTTGGTTCTTGATTTCACTTAGTTATACTCTGACCTTAGTTATTTATTTTATTCTGCTGGGTTTAGGATTGGTTTGCTCTTCCTGTTCTAGGTCCTTGAGATAATTCATTAGGTTTTTGAATTGTGATCTTTCTGTCTTTTTGATGTAGGCATGTCAATCTATGAGTTTTCCGCTGAGGACTGCTCTTGCTGAATCCCACAGATTTTGATACTTTGTGTTGCCTTTTTCATTTAGTTCAAGGAACCTTTTGATGTCTACCTTAATTTCCTCCTTTACTTAATAATAATTAAGTAGTAGGTTGTTTAATTTCCATGACTTTGTGTAGAATTGAGTGTTTCTGTTGTAGTTGATTTCTAATTTTATTCCATTACAGTCTGGGAAGATGCATGGTATAATTTCTATTTTTTTGAATTTATTGAGACATGTTTTGTGGTCTAAGATGTGATCAATCTTGTAGAATGTTCCCTGTGCTGATGAGAAAAATGTATACCCAGTAGTTTTGGGGTAGAATATTCTGTAAATATCTGTTAGGCCCATTTGCTCTAGAGTTGTGTTTAGGTCCAGTGTTTATTTATTTTCTGCTTGGAGGACCTGTCTAGTTCTTTCAGTGGGGTGTTGAAGTCCCCAGCAATTACAATATTGCTGTTTATCACTTTGTTTAGATCTAGTAGGATCTGCTTTATAAACCTTGGTGCACCTGTGTTAGATGCATAATTATTTAGGATTGTTATGTCTTCTTGATAAATTGCTCCCTTTATCATTTTATAATGACCTTCTTTGTCTTTCTTTACTATTGTTGATTTGAGATCTATGTTATCTGATGTGAGAATGGCCATACCTGCTTCCTTTTGATTTCCATTTGGATGGAATATATTTTTCCATCTCTTCACCTTGAGTCTGAATGAGTCCTTGTGGGTTAGTTGTGTTTCCTGGGGACAGCAGATACGCGGCTTGTATTTTTTAATCCATTCAGCCAGTCTATATCTCTTGAGTGGGGAATTTAAGCCATTCACTTGTATTGAAAAAATTGGTAAGTGGGATGCACTTCTGTTCATCCTGTTAGGTAGAACCTTTTTGTTTGTTTTACCTCTTGAGCCATTATTTTATATGATATCTGAGCCTTAGCTTTTGGGTGATTTTACACTGGTGGGTTTCTATTGTGCTGATCAATGTGTAATACAGATCTGAGTACTTCCTATAGGGCAGGTCTGGTCTTGACAAATTTCCTCAGTGTTTGCTTGTCTGTCTGCTTGTCTGAAAAAGTCTTTATTTCTTCCTCATGTAAGTAACTTAGTTTTTCAGGATACAAAAGTCTAGGCTGGCCATTATTCTGTTTAAGAAGACTGAAGATGGAGCCCCAATCCCTTTTGGCTTGTAAGATCTCAGTTGAAAAGTCTACAATTAATCTGATGGATTTTCCTTTGTAAGCTACCTGATGTTTTAGTTTACAGCTTGCAAGAATTCCTCCTTTGTTTGACTTTGGCTAGTCTGATGACTGTGTTGTGGTGGTTGCCTTTTTGTAATAAATGTCCTAAGTGTCTGTTAAACTTCTTGTACCTGGATATCTAAATTTCTAGCAAGACCATGGAAGTTTTCCTCAATTATTCCATCAGATAGGTTTTCCAACCCTTGTGTGGTTTTTTTCTTCACCCTCAAAGATGCTTATAATTCTTATGTTTGGCCTCTTTACATAATCCCATATTTCTTATAGGCTTTGTTCTTTTCTCTTAATTTTCTGTTCTTTTTCTTTGACTGATTTGTTTATTTCAAAGGCATTGTTTTCAAACTCTGAGATTCTTTCTTCTGCTTGGTCTAGTCTATGCTTAAGTCTTTCCACTGTGTTTTGTGTTTTCTTGAATGAATTTGTCATTTCCAGAAGTTCTATTTGATTTTTTTAAAAAATAATTCGATTTCTTTAGTGAATTTTTCATATATTTCCTGAATTCATTTTGTGGTTTCATTATGTTGGTTTTCCATTTCCTCTTATATTTTGTTGAGCTTACTTATAATCCATATTTGGATTCTTAACCTGTCAATTTAATATTCTGATTTTGGTTGGTTTCCATTGCTAGAGAGCTAATGTTCCCTTTCAGGGTTGACCTTTTGCTCTGTTTCTTCATGCTTCTGGAGTCTTTTGCTGATTCCTTCTCATCTGGAGCAGCTATTGCTTCTTCTTGGATTTTCTTTTGTTTAGTTATGGCTTTCCCCCTCTCCTCACTCATATGAGTGTGTTTGTAGCATATGTTGTGCTTGTGGGCGCTTTGATGGTGATCTAGGTTTTGGATGGATGCCTTGGTTATAGATATCCTTGGTGTTGTGGTTTTCTCAGTTGCTAGTTTGTAGGTTATAGGAGTGGTGAGCTATGTGAGTGGACAGATTTCCTGCCTCTCTTTGACGAAGGAGTATGGAGCTCTTCGAAATCCTTTCTCTTTTCCAGCCCAGTGGTGTTTTTAACAGTGTGAGTACTAATGGCATACCCAGTTTAATCCCTGAGGCAGTAGGTGGTGCTTGTGGGTAAGAATCAGCCACACCCTGTATGGTTGAGTCAGTAAGTGCTGTAAAGGGCATGCAAAGTGACCTCTCTGTTATTAGGTGGTGCTTGCTAGAAGGAACAAGCTGTAATGTTTTTAGGTCCTGTTACTAGCTCTAGTCCTGCAGGAGGAGCACTCAAATGCCCCAGGTGGTGGGTGGAGCCCTGGAATTTCAGGTGAGTCCTTATCTTCTGCCACAGCATAGGCAGGTGGGGGAGTGCAGCTGCACAGGGCTCAGTAGAGTGAACTTTCCCTTAGGTTCCATAGAAGCTGGCAAGGTATCTGTTTTAGCAGGGGTCTAAGGTCTGCTCCAAGCTTCTGAGAAAAGCCAACAGGGAGGGGCTGAAGTGGCCCCACCCAACCAGCAAGTCTGCTTGTGAAGGCGAGGTCATCTGAAATTCATAATCTGGCATTGTGCAGTGGGCCTCATTCCTCTCTACCCTCTCCTGCTCTGCAGATCCCCTCATTATCTTCTGGCAGGCAGGAGTTCAAGCCAGCCGAGGTTCCCCACAACTGCGATGCAGGCTGTGGGGTTCCCCACCCAGGATCCCAGCCTGAGCTGAGAGTGCAGCCCTCCCATGGTGGGAAGGGTGCCCGGGAAGCACACTGCAGCTAGAACCCACACTACCCTCTCTACCCTCTCCTCCCTGATCTGTCCATGGAGGCTCCTTTGCCTCCCAAGACTAATTCACAAATCTTCCCTCCTTGCCCCAAAGCAATACAATGGAGACCTAGGGGTATGGAATCTGGCCCATCCCCAGTTCCCCAAAGATCAATCCCTGACCATGCCAGGGAGAAGCATTCTGGTCCCAAGTTGCCCATAGGGTACCCAAGCAGGTTCGATATCCCTCTGCCCTGGGGCATGCCCCACTGTGATGGAGTCACCAGGCAAGAAGCACCAGGGAGAGCATGAAGGCAGGGAGCTCACAGCCCATACACCCCTCAGTCCACCTCAAGACCCCAAGAGGAAAGGTCAGAACCCTGCTATCTGTGGAAACCTTGGTGTGGTGGCTTAATTGTTTTCCTGGGAAGCTGTGAGTAGGGGAAGGGAAGGGGAGAAAGAGAGTCTGGAGGGAGGAAAGCTAGCCCTCTGATTGTGTCTATTCCTCTCTTCCAGAGGTCACTTGCCCAGAATGTCCAGGTGCAGGAGTCACGCCAATCACCTGGGATCCACAGGACCCCTGTGGCTCCTGCAGCCTGGGCTGGAGTTGGGAAATGTCTGTGTGGGAACAAGCAAGATGAAACCTGAGGAGTTGAAGCCTCCTGGGGAGGACAAAGACACATGGTGAGTAGAGAAGCAATATGGTGCCTGCTGTCCTGGCTCTAGTCTGTGGAGATGGGAAGCACCCCAGGGAGGCTGGGAGCCTGGTGCTCTGTCCATGAGAAGCTCCCAGCTCACTGGTGGCAGCAGCCTCCTGGCTCATGTGGGCAGAACATCCCTCCAGCAGCTCGGGGACCCACCAACTGTCCAAGATGCAAGGGAGGGAGAAACAAATCTCACCCTTCTTGCTAGACTCCAAGTCTTTCGGGGGTTGATCTCTGCTGATACCTTACTGCTTCCTGTTCTGCTCTACAACTGCTTCCCATGGAGTCTTTGGTACCCTTCTCTCAGATCCACACCTGTTCTCTCTGTCTGTTCATTTTTTCTCTTTCCTCTAAAACTTCTCATTCTTACTGAGGTGCTCTGGCAGCTAGTGTCTATGGTCAGCCATTTTGCTCCCTAAATTACATATAATTGAATTTAATGTATTTTATTATAACAACATATAATTTCTCATAATGCAGAAATTTAAAATACAGCTTTATGGAGGATATCTTTAAATTCAGACTCATGGAGGGTATATTAGTCTGGGTTTCCTAAAAATTAGAAGTAGCAACAAAGATTAAGTGATTCAGCTTTACTGGAAGGTTCAATCCCACAAGAGCAAGAGTAGGGGAAAAGGAGAAATGAAGCAGGGAAGAAAGAAAGGCAAATGCTAGATCATAAATTTCTGAGACACACACACACACACACACACACACACACACACAGAAACACACGGCAGCTTCCTCTGGCATACAGGGCATCTTGTTGTACATACAATGCCCAGAACAGTCCATCAGGGAAATGAAGGCCTGGCTCTCAATGGACAAAGTCTAACCCTTCCAGGTTGAGTTATCTATTCTCCACTCTCATCATCTGAGTCTGGAAGTTGTAAGAGAAGCCAGAGCCCACCATATGTTCAGTCCAACTGGACCATATTTGTTGGGGGTTCTGACACAGTAGACTTGCTGAAGCTCTATTCTCACCCTGAGGACCCTGAGACAACCCACATCGTTCATATATGAGGCCAAGACAGTGGGGAAACTCCATCAAGCAAGCAGCTGAGGCTCAGGAGCAGGGTGAACCAAGCAAATCTTGGCAAGGTCATAAACCACATCTGGTACAGGATAACCTCAATTTTACGTGAAGGTGTGAAGAATTCCTGATAATTTAAAATGCTAAAAACTACAGAAATACACGGACTTTTTCTCTTGTTGATAGGTTTTTAATTATTATCTGCTTCTATTCTTGTGTTGACTTCCTTATCTGTCATTACGAATGAAACCATGAGGTTCTAACATTATAGTTTTGGAAGTAATATAAAGGGAAAACTCCAAAACAACAGCAAACCAAAAAAATAAAAATAATAAAATAATCGAAGCAAACAACAACAACAAAAAACCCTCTAATACCAAAGAGATTGATTAAGAATCTGATCTGGTACAAAAGGGGAGTAGCATCATTCATAAATGTCCAGGGTTCATTTCCATTTGAGAGGAGATGTTTCTGCTATTTTTAAATTTTTCTCGTGACTGTGACTTTGCCTTTCTCTCTTGTTGGAAAGGCAGCACCTTCCATGACACAGTGCCCTAAACACTGCTGGATGGAATAGATCTGGAGAAGTATTCAGTTCCCAGGACAGTATTTGACCACATTTATATTGTTGTTGGATGAGTCCCATTACAGTATTGACCAGAAATGACCTTTCATAGTTGATACATTTTGAACAGTCCATGGCTCGAGGTGTTAGGATGTCAGCCAACTTGAAAGAAATATAATCCCAGAACACAGTGTATTGTTAATTTTTTTTCTCTCTTTAGATAGATTTTTAAGAAGATCCCAGGGATGAGAAAGTTGAGTGGGGGTGGAAGAGACAAGGGGAAGGAGAGTAAAAGGCATTTTCCATAATCCTATGTTCTCAGGGTGCCATTAGGGTGAGCAGCCATCATGACAGGTGCCGAAAGGTGGCCTGGTCCTTAGTGCCCAACCCAACAATATTAGGATGGTCCCTGTGGGTGGAGAACAAATGACAAGATGATGTGTTTTCTCTGACTGAATAAGGAGCTTACATGTGAATACAACAGAGCTACTCTATTTTAGAAAAATCTTGTTTGTTCTTTTCTTTCGTAAACAAAACTCCTTTTCCTAGCTAAGGCCTGACACAGAACAGAGCCCTGATGGGAAAGGTTCCCACACTGGGAGGCTAGAAGCACCTGGAAACCTCATTTATTTGGCATGTGCCTCTCAAAACTTTACCAGGTTTTCTAGTTTTAAGGCTATCTGTTAACTTTGATTGTAATTCACTATGGAGCTGGCTAAAATTCAATATCTAAAAGGGCTAAAATTTAATAACTAAAAGGTCAAAATACAATTACATAAGGAATGGGCAAGCTTGATCAGTTTGGAATTGGCTCAGATTTTCATCTTATTCTTTCATGGCCCTGGATTTGGGTATTTCTTAAAATTTAAAGCAGAACATTTTTTTAAAAATCTACAAGGAGGAAAATTAGGTTAATTCACAATATTCTGTAGTGATATGACAAGCAATAATATTATTTTTAAAAGTCTATAGTAAAAATTTAGACAATGTCTTATTTTCTTCGTAATTTTCCCCTCAGAATTACATTGCTTATCTGAGGCATTTTTAGTTCCTCTGTGTCCATTCATTTTTGCAATTTGGGGAATATGTAAATTATCAGCATGCAAACAGGTTGAAGAAAAAGACTGCAATATGAGTATCTGACTATAGCTTATCAATTAGCCCCTGATAAAAATTAAGTCCTAGAAATAATATGGACCAAAGTCCTGGGGGTTTTATATAAACTGATAAATGCTTGAAATAATTTCACTTAAATAAACTTTTTATTTTTAACACTTGCTGCCTGGCCAGTGATGGGCAATCTGGAAGAGAAGAGAAGGTATCCAACTCTGTCATTGCCCTTGAGGCAAGCAATGCCCAGGACATAATTAGCGACACTCACGAGGCACGCTGGGATGCTCTTCTACCTTTTCAAAGCAGTTCTCACTTTCCCAGGACTCACTTTATAACAAGCCTGTGACCCTGGTTGGGTCAAGTGTTATTTTGTCCATTTTACAGACAGGAAAACCAAAATTCCAAGGGAATATTAGATTTGCCTAAGGCATACAAGAAGAAAGTGGTGTGCTGGATCTTAAATATGTATAAGGTAATACGTTTTTCAGTGTGGAACTCCAGCGGAAATGGACACGGATGTTGTTATGAGTCACAGAGGAGGACACAACCATTCAGACAAAGCTGCACACATAAAAAATGGGGAGGTTAATGGCAGCTATTTATGAATCCTCTTGAGTGAGTTGTTCCCTCTTCTGAAGCTGGAGCTGCTCAGCTGGTGCTCCAAGGTTCTAGAATGTCCATTGACAAAAAGAGTCACGAAAATAGGAACAGACAATTCAAGTACAGTGTGCATATGTGCAAGTGTGTGTGTAAAGGCACATGCACATATGCATATATATACACATATATTCAATAAGTCCATACATTTTTTGCTTTATCAATTATCTGCTTTGTGCCAGACATTATTCTAGGTACTAAGAATACAGTAACAGAATAAATAATAAAAGATGTATATTAAATTCACAATAAAATACAGCTTTTTTGTCTCTGACAAAAAAATCAAATGTGGGGGGTCACTGTGGAGGGGTGGGATATGCTTGAAAAGTAGTGGGGGAGCGGAATTAGGGGTCTCAATAGGGGAAAGGAATTCCTCAAAAACTGATTCATGTGATTAACTGTACACCTCGGTAAATTCACTGAAAATCATTT
>CAUYRT010019560.1:0-45780 GCA_963574885.1 Lepilemur ruficaudatus
CTGCAGGTGTTGCAGTTTTAGGTGCATCTTATCTATTTGCTGAGCATACTTCTCAGGTGTAATGGTTTCGCCGTGATTTAGAAAGCTGTAGTGGATCAGACTGGCAGCAGACCACCAGTGACCATGATGTTTTTTGGTGCAAGTTTGGCTTTGAGAAGTGCTTTGGAGCTTCTTCTCGGTCAAACTACTGAGCTAGTTGTCGCTGGTTGTAATATGTAATCCACTTTTTGTCACACATCACAATCTGATAGAGAAATGCTTCATTGCTGCATACAAGAAGGGAAGAGGACACTTCCAAACAATGATTTTTTTCAATTTTCAGTAAACCCATGAAGCACCCACTTATTGAGCTTTTTCACATTTCCAATTTGTTGCAATGCCAAGCAACTATAGGATGGTCGACATTGAGTTCTTCAGCAACTTCTTGTGTAGTTGTAAGAAAGTCAGCTTTGATGATGCTCTCAATTAGTCATTGTCAACTTCCCATGGCCAGACACTGCAATCCTTAACTTCAAGGCTCTCATCTCCTTTGCAAAACTTCTTGAACCACCACTGCACTGTATGTTTGTTAGCAATTCCTGGACCAAATGTGTTGTTAATGTTGTAAGTTGTCTCTGCTGCTTTATGACCCATTTTTAAACTCAAGTAAGAAAATCGCTCAAATTTGCTTTTTGTCTAACATCATTTCCATAGTCTAAAATAAATATAAAATAAACAGCAAGTAATAAGTCATTAGCAAAAAAAAAAGAGAGAAATGTGCATTAAAATGATGTATAACATAACGACACTTATTTAAGAATATATTCCAATATCAAATGACAAATTTCAACAATATTAAAACTGCAATTACTTTTGCACCAACCTCATAGCAAACATAGAGGAAATGCATAAATTCCTGGAAACACTCAACCTCTCTTGAGGTTTCTCAATCAGGAAGAAATAGAAATCCTGAACAGACCAATAACAAGCAGTGTGATTGAAGTACTAGCAAAAATCTCCCAACAAGAAAAAGCCCTGGACCAGCTGGAATCACAGCTGAATTCTACCATATCTATAAAGAATTCTTTTTATTTGTTAGAATTAACATTTCCTCCTCTATACTGCTACAGCAGATTTCTTGTTTGAATTTGTGTTGATAGGTTATGAACATGAAAGTAGTATATGTATATCAGAAACATTTGGAAAATGCAAAATGAGTATGAAGATGATTTTAAAGTATTTTTTATAATCTCATAATGTGTATGAAGATAGATGTTCTTTACCTCTAAAGACACAAAGAAATTGAAAGTGAAAGAATGGAAAAAAGAAATTCCATGAAAATAGCAACCAATAAAGAGCTGAGCTGGCTATTTTAATATTATACAATATATACTTTAATTTAAAAACTGTTAAAAGAGACATATGAACATTACACAGTGATTTAAGGATAAATTTTCAAGAAGATATAATAATTGTAAATATATATGCACCAAATCACAGAGCCCCCAAAATATGAAAACAGAACCACAAAACATAGAAAAATCAAAAGGAAAAATATTTTATGTCACAAAACAATTATCAGTAGGTTTAAAAAGATTAAAACCATTTTGAGTATTATCTTCAACCACAAAGGAATATAGCTAGAAATCAACAGAAGGAAAACTTGATAATTCACAAATATGTGGAAATTGAACAACACTCTATTAAACAATAAATGAGTAAAAGAAGAAACCATAAGGAGAACTAGAAAATACTTAGAGATGAATGAAAATAAAAACACAAAATACCCACACTTACAGCATGTGAAGCATTGCAGCATTAATCACAGTAGCCAAAAAGTGGAAACAACCAAAGTGTCCATCAACAGATGAATGTATAAACAAAAATACATAATATACATACAATGGAATAGTATTCATTCCACAGAAAGGATGAAGTTCTGTTACATGCTACAATGTGGACTAACCTTGAAAACATTATATTAAGTGAAATAAGCCAGATGAAAAAAGGACAACTATTATATGATTCCGTTTGTATGAATTATCTAGACTAAGGAAATTTATAGAGAAAATAAGTGTATGAGAGGTTACCATAATCTGTGAAAGGGGGGAATGAGAAATTATTGTTTAATGGCTGCAGAGTTTCTGTTTAGAGTGTTGGAAAGTTTTGCTTATGCAACATCATTACTATCATTAAAAGCCACTTAATTATACACTTAAGAGGGATAAATGTTATATTTTATACATGTACATAAAAATATATTTATATATTTATATATAAGATATATACTTATATGTATATATAATATATATTTATATACAAAATGGTATATTTTATATTTTATATATAATAAACACACAAAAGAAATACTATAATATAATACCACATAGGCCCCAGTGCACACTACTAGAATTACAACTTTTAGGTCTGGAGCTGAGAACTGTTTTGTTGTTAGTTGTTTTGTTTATTAAGCCCTTCAACTGATGATCCAAATGTGTATCCAGAGATGAGGGGGTTTTTTGGTTATTTTATTATTTGTTGTTGTTTTTGCTATTGTTGCCATTTTAAGTAAATCTCTCTTTCATTATATTTTCTGACTGGTTGTTATTTATATGTGCAAACTCTATTTCCATATATTTATTTTGTGTCAAATCACCTCATTGACTTTTCTTATTGTTTTTAATAGCTTTCAACTTAAATCGTATGTATTCTAGGTAAATAATTTTAAATAAAAGAGAATGAAGTACTGATACATGCTACAACATGAATAAACCTCAAAAAGTCTATATCTTTGCAAAGTAAAAGAATCCAGACACAAAAGGTTACACATTGTGTGACTCCATGTGTATAATCTATCCACAGTAAATAAATCCATAGAAACCCAATGCAAATAGGTGTTTGCCAGGGGCTGAGTTGTGAGGGAAAGTGGAAGTGGGAGGAACCACTTACTAGGTATAGGGTTTTACTTTGGACTAATGGAAATGTTTTAGAGATAAAAAGAGGTGGTGATCGCACAATATTGTGAATATACTAAATGCTTATTGCTCACTTTAAAATAGTTAATTTTATGTAAATTATACTCTAATACATTATTTTTCAATAAAATTAAAGGGGTATTTTTAAAGGTAAAATGAAAACTGTCTAATGCCAAAAAATCAATTGCCGTATTTATGTGGATCTATTAATATAATTGCACTTACTATTCTGTTGCATTTTTTCTGTCTATCCATTCACAATACTACAATATTTTGATTACAGGAGCTTTATAGCAAGTCTTAAAATTGGATAGTATAAGTCTTCTTTGTTATTCATTTTAAAATTGGTTTAGCTATACCCATATAAATATTAGAATGGGCTTGTCTATATCTATCAAAAAATAAACCCCATTGAAATTTTGATTGGTATTGCACTAAAACAACATATTAATATTATTTCTGGAAGAATTGGAACTTAATTACTTTGAATCTTCTCATTCATGGAAACATTATATTTTTCCATTTATTTAGATCTTTTTAAATTTCTTTTACCAGTAGTTTGTGGCTTTAACATTTAGATTCTGCATGTATGTTGCAAGATTTATAGTCAAGTGAGTAATGTTATTGAGGCAATTGAAAATTGTACTGTCAAGCTTGCAGGTGGCTCCATTCTTGTCAAATAGGGAAATTATGTGGAAATGACTGTCATAACATCATAATACCTAAGTATCTCAGTTCTGAAAATCTGCAATATCTAGCCAATCAGGATGTTCCTACAACTAGGGCCATCCCTACAGTTGGGACACCTAGAAACATCTGGTAAAAATATTAATGCCATAGAAAACATGTTACCATGATCTAGCACACTAGACTACTGTGTGTGTTCACGTCTGTGCTTTCGGGCTATTTTATGTGCATTTGTGTGGGGTGGGGGTGGGAATGCAATTAGTATATGTTTCAAAACTTAACTATAGAAATTTGAAATTTGGGACAAATAAAAAAAAGTATTGCCTTTCACAATGGGCAACATAATTATAAAACTAATTTTGCTGTAAATGATGATACTTACATATAACACATTTAAAACTATGTATTCACACTCAGTTTTCAGTACTTTTGCATACATTAACTCTATGAAGTAAGTGCTTTTTCAAAAATCCTCATATTAAAGATGAGGAAACCGAGACATAGAGATGTTAAATAATTTGTTCAAGGTCATCCAACTTGTTAATAATCAAACCAAGACATTTTTAGCCACTATCTTTTACTGCACTGGTTCTCAATCTTGGCTACATATTAGGCTTACTTTGGGAGCTATTAAATATCTTAATGCCCAAGACACAATTAAATCAGAATCTTTTGGGGTGTGACCCAAGAATATATGCATACATGTATGTATGCACGCATGCATATATGTATGTTTACTTTTTATAGCTCTACCAGGTGACTTCAATTTGCTGCCAAGGTTGGCAAATACAATTTTGCTGTCTGGCATCATATCTGATACATACTGGAAAGATATGTTACTCTTTTTGGAGGAAGGCAATGCTGTTTATAGGGTAACCATAGTCAATTTCTTGGAGTTGGACTTAGAAAAGGAAACTGATTACACCTTCCTGCACTGTGTACAAAAAATTACTTGGTAAATAAAGGGAAAGGAAATAAAGAAAGCCATGGATAAAGGATAAGATATAAGTGCAGCCTAAAATATTCTGGGCTTTAGAAATAGCCCTACTGTTTGCATTCTTAGTTATTTCACCATTTGGGACACTATTTCTAAGCCTGAGAAATGAAGGAGTTATGTAGATATTACACCTCAGTATTTCTTAGTGCCACTTTTCTAAGAGTAGATGATCCTAAGTATGACCCAGTCTAACAGAAATTTCGTTCTTATTCTGATAGAATGCAAACTTCAAGAGAGCATGAAATGTGTCTGTTGTCTTTACTGCTTCTCATCTTACGCCTGGCACAGAGCTCAATTCTCAGTGCATGCATGACTGAACCTGACCGCCTTTAAAATAGCAGCTATGCTGCGTTCATCTGCGCCCCTCGCAGCTCCTTACAGTGTCTGACTTAGAGTAAGTGTTCATTACTTTTCTGAATTCTGAATGTGACTAAGTCAAATGTAGATTTTAGTGTTGTTTTATCAACTCTCATGTCATCTGGTTCACTGGCTCTTGCTATTTGCATGTGTAAATGGGAACTGACTTGTACAAAAAACATTTTAGCAATTCAACCTCACTATAGGAGTTTATACATCATAAAATGTATATAATCATCATTCTTTACTTTTTATTATTATTTACCTAGAATCACTAGCAGAGGTTGTCAACCTGGTCGCACCCCAGCCAAATAAAATAAAATTGTCAATGGGTAAAAATAGGACATGGATATGTTTTAAATTAAAACTCTTCAGGCTAGAATAATGATCAGTCCAGATTAAGAACAACTGCAGGTATGTTACAGATATGATGTTGCTCTCATATTCTTTTTCTTCTCTTTGACTAGGGCTTGGGCTATCTAATCTTTGTGTTTACACTGAATTGATTCTCCAGCAAGTTCAAGGGCCAGCTTCATTAGCAAATAACAAAGGGCACCCTCGATATGTGTTTGTAGCTTCAAACCAGGCACTCTCAGATCCAGCTGTTTGTTCTAAGCATTTGCTCTGACTCATTTAGTTGGTTAAGATCCATGATCAAATGGCTGTAGCACTAGGGCCTGGGCAGCATGGAGTGGAAAAATTAAGGCAGGAGGCTCAAGGCGGCACTTCTTCAACAGAATGACAGTCTCCAGGAATCTGTAAATGTTTTGCTTTGCCCTGTTTGGAAGACAGACAATAAAAGCCCATTAGATGGTAGTAATAGGCAGAATATTGAGAACGAGTGAAATGAGCACTTCACTTTGCACTCCCCTTGGTTCCAGAAATAGGGTCTGTGCTGAGCAAGTGAGTCAAATGGTATGAAAAGATTTCTAGAATATCTCATGTGACAGAGGGAAAGGTCTGAAAAAGAGCAAAATATTTTTACAAGCTGTTACTTTGACCCCCACACCCCCAAATCTTTAGGGAATTAAGACCTGCATCCCTGCCAAGGCCAGTAATCAGAGGGACAGAGGAGTGTTCTTTGTTATTTCTTATAAACCACAGGAGATGGCTCAATGAACTGTTTGGGCAAAGGGCATAAGGTCATCTTCACTGGAGATAAGGCCGACGAGGACCACCAGCCATAGTTAAACAGCAATAGCCCAAAGCTGAAAAACCCCTTTTAAAGTTCTGTATTTCTGTTTAAAGGGAGGATGATGGTACTTTAAGATGAGAGTCTGATATCCTCCTCATTTGCTGGCAAAGTAATACACTTCTCTTTCCTTTTTCTCAGACTGCTTGTCCTCCTTCTTCATTTGGCTGGGGACAAGCACTGAACTTGTTAGTAACATTCAGGGAAACTTTCCAGCTAAGAACAGCATGAGTACTTATTCAGATGTCAGGGTCACTAAATGAGCCATTCTGGAATATGAACTGCCTACTTGTGCATTTCCTAAACCACCCACCATGCACAATCTCAGTTCTAGCAGTCGGTGTGAGGTGGACCTCAGTGCCTTAATCTAAGGAGCTGAAGCAGCTAGAAGTGATTTCTTCTTTGATTCCTTCAGGTTAGCAAGTGTGAAAATCCAATTCTCTTAACACTTTACAGAAAATCTTACCATCTCTTCTTCAGAACCATCTCCCCATCTTATTATCTGCAAGGTTGAAGAGGCAGAAGAGCTGGCTGGCAGGTGCTTTCCCAGTGTGAGGCTTTATGGGGAAGGGGTACAGGCGGATTATTCCCCTTGGGAGCAATGCCCAGCATCCCATTTCTCCCGAATGTCACCCCTTGGAACTTTAAAGTACGAGATAGTGAGGATTCATTTGTTTTAAGAGCATCTTGCTTCCATCTGCACCTCCTTCCCAGGCATGCACACAGAATAAACTACTTGAAAAGTCTTTCTGAAAATCTCTGTGAAGGGAAAGGCCCCTGACCAGCTACTCATGATTTTCCTGAAGTTGACAAAGAACCCCAGCCCCTTTTTTTGTTTTAATAAATCCAGGAAGTCTCACACACTCCCAGGCCCTTCCTCCTTGCTCCCTCCCCCTCCTCCTCCTTCATGCAAACCAACTTCTCCCCCCAGGCTTCCAGAGCTCTTTCTCAGCCTCCTGGGAAAACCCCAGAGAAGGAAAGGTTTCCACTTCAGTTCTTTGATTATGAGTTACACTGCTCCTTCCCCTAGCAGTGGGGAAGCCTTATCTAATGGTGGAACTGGATACATTACAGAGATAAATGTGTCCAGATAAGAACTCAAAGTTAGAGATCCTCCCTGAGGCCTCTGAAATCCCAATCTTAACCCTTCTTTGTGCTAAACTGTTTGGTTGCAATGTTGCATCCCCCTCCCACCTACCTGCCCCCAAGAAAGCAGTTACTTGGGTAAGCAACCTGATAGAAATTTCTATATTAATATTGGACTCTGGGTAATGTTTATCCTGATGATGGGGTAGTGGAATCTTTTATTTATTTATTTTGCTTTATTTTGCTTTCTACTTATGTTCAAATGTTAGTTATTGCTTGTGTGACATGCTAGCTGCCTAGTGATTAACTTCTTAAAGCTCACCTACAGTGTCCGTGACACAACCATGTTGCTAGTAGTAAAGTCTGGGGAATAATAGACATTTAAAAAAATCAACAACAACTTCGTGAGAGTTATGAAATTTTCTAACTCTGCATATTATGATTCAAAGTGTTCCCTAAGCCACTGTTAAAGATTATGAGAGAGTTGCCTGCCTGCCTTCATTCCTCATCTTCTCCCTCCCTTGCTCCTCCCTCCCTTTCTCCCTTGTTCCGTAAACCATGTTGTAATTATAGTGTAAGGTGCTTTGACAGAAACTGGGAGAGAAAACACATCCAGTCCTATATTCCATAATCTTTTATATGCTGTGATGCTCTTGAGTTGACTTTTTTGCAAAGAAATAAAAATGCTTGGTTTATTTTACCAAAGTCTGTGTCTGTGTTTTTTACGTATGCATATGTATAAATATATTTGTGGTGTAAATATCTGAGTATATGTGTATGTGTGTATGTTGTGTATGCACACATGTATGTGTATGTATACACACAATTTTCCCATTAAAAACAATTCAGTCTTATGATAGAAACTTGGGAATGTTACTGAAAGCTCCACATTTGTCCATGAGGCCAGCCCACATCAGAAGAACAAGGACAGTGGTTGAGAAGAAGGAAAGAGAAGTTTATACTTCACCAGCAAAGGAGGAAAAAAGTTAGACTATCATCCCGAAATACAATTTTCCTCCCCCATAAGTGAAAATACAGAACTTTTAAGGGGAGAGTTCTCAGGTCTAGGGTATTGTTGTCAGCTACAGTTGATGGTTTGGATCCTTTCATCTCCAGAATCTATTGGGACCCCCAATGTCTGGAGCCAGGCCAGAGCCTCCAGGACCTCCCGGGACCTCTGCCTCCCGGTCCTCCACCAGGGTGGTTTTGCTGAGCTGTCTCCTGCAGCGCAAAGGACAAAAATCTCTCCCCTACCCCCACCTGACTGATGGCCTGGGGCAGGGTTGCTGGCTTCAGTTCTGAAAAGGGTGAGAGGCAGAAAACACTTTAAAGAGAGAGAAAACATTTTTGTTTCCTTTTTCAAACCATCCTCTCTGTTACAGGAACAATATATAAGCCAAAGGAAAAATAAAAATCACCCATGGCTCCATGACACACAGCTAAAATATCGGTATATTTCCTTCTAGCATTTGATTATTCTAAATCTCTCTTTTTATGTGTTACTATAGCTTAAGCAAAATACTTTATTTCTCAGTCTTTTTTAGCCAGTTGTCAGGTCTTGGACAGAAGGTTGAGAATGGGATTGGAATCTTCTTCTGCAGCTCCAGCTGGAACATAGACCTCCCAGGAGGTGCACCTCTGGAGGGGCGACCCCCCTTGAAAAGAGCTGATCTTCCCCTTTTCATGATGGCCCTATAAATATTACATGGGGAGGGTTGCACTTTCATCTCTTGAGTACTTTTAAAGGTAGAAAGTGTGTAAGGGCACAGCGTTAAGAACTCAGGGCAGACAGTTCAGAGCATTTCATGCCCAGCAGATTAAAACCAAAGCTTTGATAGTCGCTCCACTCTGCAGGGCATGACTAATCTCTCTCACACAGATGCCCCGGCACAGCCTGCTCGGAGGAAGCGCCGCGTGTTGGCGTGACTGATACTCAAGAATGTGTGTAAGGTTTGGTAGGGTATGGAGAGAGTGTTAATGATTCCTTTTAGATGGGCGCTCTCTCTCTCCTTATGAACTGGCAATTATTCTTCTTTTTGACTCATTTTGGTTCAATAGCATGATCTTTTCATTTTTATTTTTCATTTTTTTTACATGGAGTGTATCAGGTCACAGCAGGGAGGAAAGGCAGAGCAGAGGGGTCTGCTGTGAGTTTCCAGGGCACTCTGGCCACTGCTCCTTGCACAAGTCACAAGTGAGGTTAGATGTGTTACCCTCCGGTAACGCCCAGCCGTTTGTTGGCAGTGAGGATGGCTCTGAATGTCACGCATCAGCCCCTGGGATTCCTCAGTTCCCATCTCTTCTCAAAACCTCCCCTCTTTAACTGGTTTCTGGTGTTTTCCCACATGCTTTCCAAGCGCAGTCCTCTGACACTTTCGTGTGACCACCCCTAGGGCCAGTTTATGGGCACATGGCCAGGGCGGTCACACAGGGCTCTACTCAGAAGGGCCTCACACTCAGGTTTTAAGGCTCTTCAGTCATCATCTTAAAAGTCTCAAAAACTTGTGCTTTGAATCTGTGCTTTGACCCCGGGACAATGGAGCGAACTCTGGGGCTCGGAGCTTCTGCTCAGGTTCCTGGCTCCAGTGAGACCCCTTAGGCCGGCTCCTCGGTTGTCGGCTGCCCTTTCTGTGGTTCTCCCGGCCCGCTGGCCTTGGCGCCCCGTCCCTGCCCTGCCTCGGTGACTCCTGCCACTCTCTGCTCTCCGAGCTGGAGGTGCGGCAAGCCCTCTGTCAGCCTTCCCTTTGCCCCTCGCGGGCCTGGGTGCAGATCCGACAGGGTCAGGTTTGGACATACACCTTGTAGCCTTTTGTGGGAAGCTAAGTGGTGGCCATCCCTGCCCTGGGTCAGCAGTGTCATGGTGCATGTAGCAACTTGATAGGGAGGGGCTCTCTCGTTTATGTGAACCCGACCCGCGGTGACAATCCCTTGAGGGTTGCTCGGCTGCCGTGGGGAGGGGAGCCTGCATGCCCCGGGCACCGGCTCCACGCCGCCCGCTGACAGCGTTTGCCACTCGTCCTTACATGACTGCGCTTTCCGGAACCGTGCGGCCACGTGCCGCCGGGAAGGCCACCGGCCGTGGCGGCGGTAGTGGGCACGACTTGTCCAAGGGGCAAATGGACTTGTCCGTTCCCCTTGCCCTGATTATGACTTCAAGAATGGATAAATTCTGACCACGAGAATTTGAGAGATTGTCTGTTGAGAGATTTTGGAAGATTCTTCTTTTTCTCATGGGAAGAAAGGCCACTCTTTCCTCTTCGCTTGGATGCTGTTGTGTTCGAACCTCGTGCTGGACCCGAAGCAGCAGCGGCGGCGACAGCGGAGGACGAGGCCGACCCAGGGCAGAGCAGAGAGGCGCGAAGAGCCCGCGGCTTTCCGGAGCCCGGGGAGACTCACCGAGCTCACGCTGGGCTGCGCGTGCTGCCGCCTGGGGCCTGCGGCCTGGGACCTTTGATTTGCAGCGGCATTTACCCTAACTTATAACACTCTTTCTTCCTCTTTGCCTTTTACTTCTATTTTCAGCCAGCACCATTTTTTTCTGCTGTAAGCTAAGTCCTCAGGTAAGTTTACAGAAAGCTAGGAAAGGCACAGTGTGTATGTTTGTGTTCATTTTTTAATTTTGAATGGTTGGCAGTCTCGCCATAGAAGCCTCAGAAAACATACCTGGAAAAGATGAAAATACGTGTTCCTAAAGCAAATATGTCAGTCAGTTTTCTTGTGCTTCCTCTTCTCTTGTTTGCCTGTGCCAATGTAATGTAACCGAAACGTTGGCTGTCTCTGACGTGACACTTCTACCACCTATTACTAAAAAGTCACTCTGAGAAGAAAGGTCACAATGACTTGCAGGTCTGTGTGTAGACGCTCTGTCTTGCTGCATGCTGTGTGTAGGGAAGGGGATTGGTTGAGAGTGAGCAGGTCATGCTACGGATGAGGCGAGCCATAGCTACTTCTCTCTTTTTTTGTTTTTAGGGAATGAGGTCTCTGTTGCTCATGCTGAAGTAGCAGTGGCTTCATCATAGCTCATTGTAGCATCAAACTCAAGGCCTCCTCCTGCCTCAGCCTCCCAAGTAGCTGGGACTATAGGCACTTCTACTGTTTTTAAGGGAAATATTTCCATGTCTTTCTCTCCTAAGTAAATGATGTAATTGAAAACAGATACAATGCCTTATTAACTTTGAAACTCTAGTGCCCAAGGAGCTTAGTACATAGAAAGAGCCCAGTAAGGGTTTGTTGGCTAAATGGATACATCAGTGGATAAAAAATTGAATGAAACACCAAGTGAATAAACACATATCATAGCTACTCTTCATAACTTATGATTTAGCATTCTATTTTATGGTGACATTTTCTTCTGTCACTTTCTATAGCTAAGTTGTGGTTCTCCAATAAATTGTGAGTTCTTTGAGGGTTGGGAAATTTTATACGTTTTCTTTATCACTCACTCAGTAAAATTACCAACTTCTTAGCATATATTAAATACTTGGGACATGCTGTATTTCTTAGTGACTACAAGCTGTAAGAGAGCTGATGATTCTGCATTTGCTACGTTGCTAAGTGTAGGACCCAGCATGTCACCATGCCTATCTGTTTATCAGATATTTACTAAGTGCCTGTTTTGCACCAGTTGCTGTTCTAGATTCTACAGATAAAATGATGAGCTAAACAAACAAGGTCCTTATTTCGAAGAAAATTAGAATCTAATGCGAGCTAAGAAACAATAGATTAAAAAAAGCCAAATAAATGAATGAAGAGGATAATTTCCATCATTTGGGTTCTGATTCCGCACTGATACAATGGCAAAGCCAAGAAGGTGATGACGACAAGAGGGCGGCGGGGCAGAGGAGCATCACTGCGGAAGTGAGCAATAAAGGCGCCGAAGGACGAGTGCGAGAGGGAGTCCGTAGGGATGTGAAGTCCCCAACAGTGATGACAAGAATGAAGACGGGGGCATAGAAAGTGAGCAAAGGCGAGAGAGCCTCCATGAATGACAGGAGTGACAGTCGGTGGACGGTGGACAGTGTGCAGTAGGGAGTGCAGTGGCCTGATGGCAGGAACTCCAGAGGAGATCGAGTGTTGGAAGAAAAGCTGTGAAAGAATCATCCAGAAGTGGAAACGAGGAACAAGACCAGCACCTCCCCTAACAGTCCAGTCCAGCAGTTTGTGTCACCTGGGGAGGAAGTAGCATTCTTAAGTAAAAACCTTCAATTAGAACAAGAGCTGAAGAGAACATTTAAGGAGAGACTGAGGACATGGAAGCGTTTGCCAATGGAAAGCTGTGAATTCCACAAAGCACGTTGGACTCAGCGTGGAGATGCAAGTGCTGGTGACAGTGACGGCATAGAGGTATGGGTTTCTGAATGACTGGGGCAACAGGAATGTGGGCAGGATGGCTTAATTCTGAGGATAGCTCCCGGGGGGCTGGCTGTCAGTTTAAGTTGGAAGATTTGAGGAGACTAGGAAACGACTCAAATTTTATATTCATTGCTATGATTCTACACCTAGTCTGAATTTATCTCTGCTTTGTTGGGAGACGGAGTGGGATAGTAAAGCCACTGCTAATGCAGGATGATTCAGAAATCTGGGTTGCAGGTCCGGTTCGGCTAGCGAGCTGCACGCACTCAGTCTCCTCACTAATCAGCCCTTACCCAGAGAACGAGCAGGTCGGACACACTGACCCGGGGCTGCATCTCTGAAAGGAATCAAGGCAGCAAATTGATGGGTGTGGGTTCAAAAGCTGATGTGGGCTCTCCTTAAACTCATTTATTTATTTGACTTTTCTGAAAAGCACATCCTCCCTTATGAGCTCTGGTTCAGCAGTTAAACAAAGCTGGATTTTCATCCCATGTCTACAGATACTGGTTACGTGACCTAACTGTATTTTCTCTAAACTCTAATTTTCTCCTTTGGAAAGTAAGATAATAGTAACAACATAACTAGTTATTGGGAAAATTAAATGGCACAGGGCCTGGCAAATAGTGAACATTCAACACATTTTAGCTGTTTATTAGTAAATGTGAGAGAAGTTTTTGATTCATCCATTTAAGTATTGAAAGTATGTGTCACTTTCCTTATATTTTAAGATACTAAAACTTCAGCATGATGCAGATTGAGTGTGTGGCCTCTGGTGCTTGTGATATTTTCAGGTGAGAGCAGAATGGTATATAAGCTAGGATGGAAAACTCTTCAGCAATATGTGAACCTAATGACTGAAACTAAGTGGTGTTTTTTTTCTCTGTTTGGTTTTTCCTTTGTCAAGTTAATCATATTAATTAGAAATATGAAAATAATCAGTTGTCCCCCAAACTGGTTGTTTTCTTATATGTCAGAAATAAACTTCAACATGCCGCTGTCGAGTTACCATGGCTCAAAATACAGTCCATCTTTACAACTTGTGTCAATGGTAGTGGACAAAATGGGCTCATCCAATATTGCCTTTTGTTTTGACCTTGATTCTTTATAAGAAGACAATACCTATTACAGAATTAAACTAGATAGTGTGACTAGAATGATATAATACTTTTGGATCAATAAATGAGGCTACACTATTCATCATTTTCCACATCAGAAAAATGGGGGACCGTAGTGTTTTCCCCCATCCTACTATTTACTCGTGATTCACACATACAGCGAGACACTGGGGACGGTGGTGGAGAATGGTATCAAGGTTGGGAAGCGTGGAGAGAAAAAAAACTTTAAAACAATGACTGCCCAGGCCCACATATCTTTGGGAAAAAAAAAAAAAAGCATTAGGCCATATTGCCTCTCTCTTTCTCCCTCTGCCCCCACTGCACACTTTTTTTCTTTTTCTCGCCAGTATTTTGGTGTTTTAACTAAGAAATAAGAAGCAGAAAGGTATATTCAGAAATAACTTGATTCGGTGTTGAAGTTAGAACCATGCCCCGTACCCATCTCCTTGATCATCGGCCCATGTCTAATTTACCCACATTCATCTAGAAAATTTTGTCTTTCCTGCTCAGCCTGTCCCTTTAATGCTAAGGTTGTCTCACAGCATGCTTTGGGACCAGACAACACAGAAGCCCCTCACTACCTCTGGAAACCTAACTCACCACTCACCTTATGATGGGGAATACTGGAGAGATTCATATGGGGCTAGGAATGTTATACATTATTAGATCAAGACATAACCAGACTGTGTATTCAATTGTTTGACAATGCTGAGTTATAAACAGAAAATTCGAGAAAAAATGCAACTGCTCATTTGTTCAATAAATAAGCCTTCTGTGCTTTCTCATGGTTATGCACAGGGACCGTGGTGACGGTCAGCACAGACATGATCCCTGACCTTTTCTGGTACATGTGGACTTGTGAATATATGATTTAGTTTTAGAAGATAGATTTTCTGTGTGTGTGTTTGTATGAAACAGGTAATTGTATCAAAAATTAGGAGAACCAGGTGAGTAGTCCCAGTTCTCTCCCCAAAGAGCTACATGAGCCGGGGCTACATATACTCCTTCTCCCACTAGTTCTTCCAATCAGCTGAATGAAGGAGTCGGAGTTGAACTCCTTCATTGGTGATCTATATACATCCCTTTAGAGTTCCCAAATTCTGTGAATCTCAGGTCATTGCTATTTCCCGAGCATTCCCATGAATATATTATGAGAGTAGGCATTGTACTGGAGCCTTTCTTCTCTCGCCCCACAGGAGCAATGAGCTTTGCTGAACACCCACACAGAGGGTGCAGGAAGATGCAGTCTGGGAAACAAGGGTAAGCAAAAGCAGCCCTAGGAGCATCAGCCTCTGGGGCTGCCCTCCCTGGTCACATTTAAGCCAAACAGAGAATTACCATGGCAGTTCTTTGATAAATACAGTTGACACGTGTCCAGGAACAAAACGTAGAGTCCTTGTCAATATGCTGCAAAATATTAATGAATGTAATTTTGAAAATAAGATTTTTAAGTGGCATTATACCCACCAAGATTTTTCAATACCTAATCAACAGCTAAATCATTCTAAATAAAAGTTAAAGAGAAGAAGGGAGACTAGAGAAGCCAATAAATAATATTGGGACAACGTTATTTCATTACATAAATCAATACTGTGATTTTATTTTTTTTGTCAAAACTCATTCTATTTGTGTGTGTTTATACCTGTTTGTGCATGCATGAATGTGCCATAGTTTTAAAAACACTTCCTTGAAAATTAAAATCACAATATGGGGATGCGTAGGCATTCAGGGATGAGTGTAGCCAAGGTCATAACCCCAAGCTTGCCTTGCAGTTCAAGGTCATCCGTGTGCCTGAAGACGAATGCAGGCAACTGTGAACACTGCAGGATGAAAGAACCAGAAAGGAAATAGGAAACAGGAGAGAATCTCTAGCTTTGCAGGCCGGGAAGTCTATTGTCTTGGGTTGAGGGTGGGGGTGGTGGGGACTACCGTATACCATTATTGCTGTCTAAACCATAGAGACATTCTGCTGCTTATCTAGACCTGATGCTTAATGTATAAATGGATCTTTTTAAAATGCAGATTCTGATTCAGTATATCTGGGGTAACACCCAAGATTTCACATTTTAACCAGCTACTGTATAATGCCAAAATTGCTGATCTATAGTACACACCTGAGTAACCAGAACCCTATAGATCCTGTTTGTGGCAGCATTGCTTTAAAACACTTTTCTCATGCTGTCTAGGAGAATTTTTTAAAATTATATTTTACCCATTTGTTCCAGGACCTCATAAGCACCACAGAAAGGAAATTTTTTGCAACTAACCTGACCTTTTCCTACTGCAGTCAGTCACATCTCTTCCTGTGGTTTTCTCGGTGAAGGGTGGCTGGTTCTCTATCTTCTTAGCTTAGATTTGAGGGTAATAACATGCCACTACCCTGCTCCTTCTCTGCATATTCTTATATGCCAAGGCTTCTTTTCTATTTTATTTTCCTTTTTTCTTCTTTTTGAGTTTAGTACATTTTAAAATTGATTTAGAGATATGTCTTGAATGTTTTTTCTTCACATTTCCCAAATTGGTTGTTTTTCACTATTTATCTCTTGCCAAGCTTGGATACAGGACATTCTACCACTGCAGGGAGTCCCTGGTGGACAATAACACAAATATGCATCCCCAAGCAGCTACCATTTAGGGACATAAATGTAGGAAGATATGGGGTTTCATTTATTTATTAAGGGCACTGAGAAAATGCCAGCATGAGAAGGCACAGTGGTAGCATTCTCCAGATGTTGAGAAGTCTGGCTTGGTTTTGGAGCCGCTGGTGACTATTTCTCTTCTAATGTAATCATAGCACCTGAAGGAAATCTTGGGTCCCCAAGCATGAAAGATGCAAAGAAATGGTGAATTGAAAGGCCCCTGTGGGTGCGAGTCTAAGTTGACTGACTGTGACTGTGACGGTGACATTCATTTCCTGCCTGCTGCCAGTGCTGAAATCTCGGTTAGACAGAAGAACAGAAGTTAATTGCCTCAGGGAAAAGGTCCCTGAGTTAATTGTCACGTTAAAGTTCAGATTGCATTAAGCTTCTAGCTCAGGTTCATCCCAACAGCTGGGCTCAGAGGAGCCATGGAACTTCATGTCTGTACATAACGACTCTTCTCCAGAGAAATTTTCCACTTCCATTGAGACTGAAATGGGCAAGCATTTAGCCTGAACTATAGTTTGAAAACCTCAGCAAGTCTGGGAAGGCTGGAGAGAGAGAGAGGAAACTTGATTTTGTCAAAGAAGAGGAAATTTAGGCAGATGATGTTAAAAGGAGCTGGCCCCTAGGACACACGGAGGGAGATTCAGGTAGACTAAAGCTTCAGTTATTAGACCTGATAGGGTGGTTCTGAATCAAATGATCAACTCACCACAGTGGAAGTGATGGCGACCACACCCAGCAGAACCTGGAAACCCTGGAAAATGCCAGCATTGGATTGGTTGGCTAGGTGGGTAAAGGGCTTGAGGTCAGGAAGCTGCTGATCTCATTAATAACCTGGGAGTCATAGAGTCATAGAGAAAGGTCTTTTTTTTTTTTTATGAGCACCTAGCATACCAGTGCTATTCCTATCTTCTCTACAGTCTATACCCTTCCTTCCATGTTACATTTACAAGGAGAATCTGTGAAGTGAATCCACTGAAGTACTGCCAAGATAGCCTGGACTCTAACTATGACCCTATGTTAATCATTTAACAGCACAATGTGACCTTGGAAAAATCACATGGTCTCTTTGAGCCTGAATTTCCCCATGCTTAAAGCAGAAACAATAATATTTACCTTGCAACTTAAAATTTTATTAAAAAAACCTTTTTTTTTACTACTAAGGGTCATTTTGTATGTATAAGAATTTTTAACACCATGCAGATGGTATTCACTTACCATCTACCAGAGTTTTGGAAATCTCTTTCAAATCTTACCTGTTTTGATTCATTTCTTCTGAGAGCTCCTAATCTGAAGCTGCTTAATTGTGTCCTGCTTGAGGATTTTATATTTTGGTCCAAGAATATATGAGGCTTGTCCACCAAATATGAAAGTCAAGTCTTCAAGGAATAATATTGTATCATCTGTTGCTTTAAATTGTCCTTAGAGACCCAGATAGTTCTGTTCATTTCAATGCACTTTTTATTTATTGAGCTTCTGCTGGTGCCCGGCAGCCCACTGGGCACCATGAAGTGCACAGCACTGAGCTGGACGTGGCAACTGTCACAAAGAAATATGGCATTTATTAAAGAACTATCTAATAATATTATAAAGAAGACTCTGATAAACACCACGGAAAAGGTGGGATTAATGAAGAGGGAGAAGTTAATTACCCAGTGAGAGTAATGAGGAGGGAGGAATTAATTCCTTGTCAGGGGGCGGGGAAGACTTTAAGAAGAGGTGGTATTTATGCTAGACCTGGAAGGAAGGAGGTATTTCAGATCTCTTGCCCTTCGGTACCTTGACAGGCAATAGCTCTTTGAATCATACTAAATTGCTGGTAGTCAAAGGTGATGGCAACCTACAACGCTGTCTCTTGAGTTTCCGTATCATCGTATTATGAAGACTGTCGGATGGTCGCTCGGCTGTGCTCCTGTTTCTGGGCAAGGCGTTCGACCTTCAACACAGCAGTCGTCTTTCGGCTTTACACATTGCTGCGGTTTGAACGTTTGTCCCTCCAAAACTCGTGTTGAAATTTAGTTGCCATTGTCGTTGTGTTAAGAGGCGGGGCTGTTAAGAGGTGACTAGCACATGAAGGCTGCATCTTCATGAGTGGGCTGGTGCTACCGTAACAGGGCGAGTCCGGCCTCCTCTTGCCCTCTCTCGCCCTCTCGCCTTCTGCCACGTGAAGACGCAGCAAGAAAGCTCTCGCCAGACGTCAGAACCTTGACATTGGCTTCTCAACTTCCCGGACTACGAGCCAGTAAATTTCTGTTTAGTATGAATTACCCAGTCTCAGGTGTTCGGTTACAGCAGCATGAAACAGACTCAGGCACCCTTCTGTGCAACTTCTCACAGCCCACTCCAGTTTGAGCCCGATTAACTCTTACTCAGTAAAAGATTACTCCCTGCTTATAGGCCTTGATATTCCAGGAGAAAAATCAACTTTTTTAAATGTAGTTAATCATAATTCTCTTTCACCCATTTTTTTAAAGTACATTCTATTGTTTACTTATCATTCATCTTTGAATGTGTTTCCTAAACCCTATCAGCTCCTCCAAATCTGTAGGGTGAAACCTCCAGACCTGGGCATAGGGTCCTGGGAAGGCTGTAGCCAGGACTTAGAACAAAGGAATTGATTAGCCTCAGCTCTACTGCACTCACGGCCCAGCCATTGGTCCATTTAATCACAGCAAGATATCAGCTGCCTTAAAAAGATGGCGATTGACTCTCAGTCAATTGTCCCGAATTCCAAGTTGTCTCATGAAGAAAAGAAAACAAACAAACAAAACTGCCCTTTTAAGTGTTTCTCTAGGCGTAAGCTTGTGTCTGAGGGGCCGTCCGGCCTTGTGTATCTGGCTGGCCCTTGCTGGGTTGCGGGACAGTGGGATGTCCTCACCCACTGAGAACATCCTGGAGAATTGTGAGTGGCAGTGAAAGCTCACCTCACTGCAAGTCCCAATATCAAAGCAAGTCCTTCTAATTTTCCCAGACACAGACCCATGTCTCAGGGTAGCTCTCAGGCTTCTGGAAAGGCCCGAGTACCCAGAGCAATAGAGAATTTAGAAAATTTGCATAGGTCCTTATAAGGCCTAGATTTTGGAGGTAGATACAAGTGTGTTCAAATCCAAGATCTGCCTCTTGTCAGCTGCATGACCTTATACAAGTTTATGCAATTTCTCATGAACCCATTTTTTCTCATCATAAAATAGAGATGATGATAAATAACATTGGATTTTTGAGATTTTCAAAGGAGATAACACTTCTGAAGTATTTTAGCACCTGACGCTCAATGGTAATTATTGTAATTATTATGTATTTTCTATTTGATTGGAGCTAAACAAGAGAAACAGAAATTGCAAATTGTAATGGAGAGAAGAAAACAAGGCCTGGGAAAGTTGAGTGAGATGCGCTAACCAGGCAGACTTGGCGGAAGGTCTGTGTGCTAAGGGGAAGAGGTTAAGCTCCGGTGCACTTGGTGGAGAATCCCACAGCGAGGTTTGTGGGGATGAGAAATCGTGTCTTTAAAGCAACAGGCAAATAAAATGCCTTTAACATTCTCTATGTTCCTAGTCTCTGTGGAATTGGGAGAATTAATGAACTAATATCTGTAAAGTACTTAGAGACTATCAAATAAAAGATAAAAGAACTATAGAAATCCCAAGTAGTATTATCATTTTATTATACATTTATTGAATATGGTACAGGATATATAGGAGCTATACTTTCTGCCCAGAGGGTTTAGAATCTAATTGCAATATTTTATTAATTGTCTTGTAGGCAGAGGGAATTCCAGATAAACACCAAGTTTAGCATCTCTCTGAAGAATTCAAATGGCTATTGCATCCGGTCACTATAATTTGCTCACTGAATTTCTGTAACATAATTGTATTGTCATTATACAATATTAATACTGATACTAATGATAATAATAAAAGCCAGAGAAAGAATATGCCAGGCATTCTGCTAGGTACTCCATATATGTTATCTCAAGTCCTGACAACAAATTCTGAGAGATGGAATTAATATCCTCACTATAAAGATGAGGCTTAGGGAAGTTATTCGAGATCACCGAGCTAGGAAATAATGTATTTGACCCTATAAGATAGCAAAGACTATGTTTGTTCCATGATCATTTGAGAGTGACATAGTCTGGGAGTATAACAGCAATGTGACTCTAGTCTCTGTCTTAAATTTAAAGTTCTTAATACAGACTCCATAGCTGCTTTCTAAAGCATTCATGGAACTCCATGAAATTCTGTGCAAACTTAGATTTTTTAATGTGTTTCTGCATTTTTCTGGGAGTGGGTCTAGAAATTTCATTACAATCTTAAAGAAATTCATAATCCAAACAAGATCAAGAACAACTGTGCCCATCTTGGGCCAACTCTATGTATTGGGCAGGGTCTAGAAAGATGCTTAGCATAAGCCTGGTCCTTAACCACTTAGCTCAGACATCAGGGGAGACAGGAATATGTGTGCAGATGGCACATTCGAGGTTCTTGCTGCTTTCCCCAATTGACTTTTGCACTCCCTGTTTTCAGTCTCCTCTTTTGAGCCAGGGGTATTGAATACACTACCAAGGGCTGCACCAGTCTAGACCCAGGTCAATCTCAAAAAACATCTCTTCCGTTATATCTCCCCTGACTCTCACAGCAAAGTTAGTTAGACCCTAATTTATGCACATCTTAGTACAAACCCCGTTCAAGACATCATGTTGTGTTGTAATTATGTATGTACATCCCCTTCCTACACTTCTCAGTTTCCTGGGGCAAGAGCCAGATCACGTTCATCCTTCCATTCCATATGCGTAGCATGGGGCCTAGAATATGGTCAGTGCTCAAAAAAAGCTTAATAAATAGGAGGTTAGATAGATGGATGGACTGACAAATAAATATACTTTTTATGGCCTTTTTAAGACATTGAAGGGCATGTATTAGGACATAAGAATCCACTAATTTTAGGCTGGTTATACACCGACTTATGTTAGTAAATCTGGCGACAAGCGTGGGAAGGGCATGCCTATCACACACGATCAGTGCTTCCCTTATACTAATGGTTGTAGCAGAATGATTCGATGTAACAGAATTTTCCAAAGAGTATAAGCACTTCCATTTAGGAGAATAAAATGAGGCGATTGGAAGACGATGGTGTGCTGTAAAACTTATTTCAGTTTCCTAGCTCTCTGCATAAGGCACACTGTAGTTGACTTTCCAGCTCCTGTTTTATGTAATTTGGCTTAATAGAGAGTAAAAGCTTTTCATGATCACAAAAACCTAATAGTAGCATCTCAGTAATGTATTTAAGTTGCCACCTACCTGTACAGGCTACAGATCCCTGGAGGAGCCTAATAGGAGGAGCCTAATAGGACAGGAGAATTTCTGCTATTTCAGAGCACCTTTGACAGGAGAGGGGAGAATAATCTTAAGCAATCTATCAGGCTTATGCTTAGTGCAAATTCCTGGCTTGTGAGCCTGGATAATCTTTGATTTATCTGTGTTTGAACAGAAAATGCTGTTATCCCTTTCCCCACCTATTCCTGTGGAGAGCAAGGGGACTGTACTCACTGCTGGAGCCAGTTCTGATGGTGTCATCCTCATCACCATGGGAACACTGTCTTTTTGCGAAGATGAGAGTTAAGTTCATCCTAAAAATGTCCAAGGGCTCTCCTGAAATATGATCAGAATTTTCCAGTGGGATTTAGGTATAATCCATGAGGGATTGGATAAAAGAATAAGCATTTATGAATTTTACTGAAAGCCCATGAATTATAAGACTTAAAAAAGAAAATCTTATTTTCAAATAAAGAGATAAAAAGAGTCCACTTTTACGGAGGCAGTTAGGTACATACCCAGCAGGATAATCTGTATAATTTATGCTTTTCTAAGGTGTACTAAAATATTCATCCAACTTTCCAATCTGCTTTGTTGCCCACATCTCCAGAGAACACAATCCTACAACAGAGAAGTGTTTCTAGACTATTTTGCTGTAACACAATCCTAGAACAGAGAAGTGTTTCTGGACTATTTTGCTGTAACTCTCCTAAACCTTTGGGCTGTAAAACAGAGTTGTGTATTCGCCACTCTTTGGTAAAGCATACTGCCTTCGTGAGTTGGTGGCTCATTGTATCCCCATTTGTTCAGTGGTGATTGTAATAGGAAAAATGTAAGGTTTTCACCTTGGCAAAGGTTCTTGTGGCATGAAAGATAACACTTCAGTCCCTAAATGGACACATTACCTATTCCCTGAATCCAGTGACCTCTAGAGAAAACCCTGTCTGAATCAACTTGGAAGCTATAGAAAAATATTTTTTTTGACTTTTGTTTGTCACCAAAGTTTCATGCATGTGGGGAGACTATTTGTATTTTTTGTAATGTCAGAAGTCATGGATAAGCCCATGGGAACCTGGAATATTGACATCATCTTCGTTTTGCACACCAAGAAATTCCTGGCTTGTATTTTCAGCAGCCAGTGGGAACTTGACCGATCAGGCAGAGTCCTTTGATGTGTGGAGCCAATAGCTCTGTAGCGGAAGATGAGGAAGAGAAGACACAGGAACTAGATCTATGCCTTCTAGGGTTATGAACCTGATTCTGCAATGCAAATATAAGGAAGAGCTGATGGTTAAGGAGTTTACACTTCTCCAGTGCAAGCATCATCTCCTCATACATCTGGAACTAATGTCCCCCGAACTCAGGCTCAGCTCAGAGAAGCATGGAAACTTATTTAAAATCCCAGAATTGATGGATGAGAGAACTGGATTTGAATCTGTATTCTGAGATCCATGCTGCAAAATTTCTGTCCTTTTTAGTAAAAATACTGAAAGCTGCTAAAAGCTGATCTTGCATTTTGTCCAGATACCCTTCTAGACTGTGAGCTGCTTGCCACAGTTCCTTTATCCCCCTACCCTGCCTCATGTTATACTTTTATCTTCACAAAAGACACGGCAGCATCAACTAAGCAAAAGTTCACCTATTCCTTGCCAACGTTAATAAGAGACAGTACAGAGCAGCAAAGTTATACCCAGCAAAGAAAACCTTAACTTTTACTTAACTTCAACACTGAGTCCAGCGCAATGTTTGAAACCAACTAATTTTGGGAAGCTTTTGAAATTTTGCACTTACTTGAAGATTATAGGAAATTGAATTAAGAGGCTCTTTGACTTTCTGCCAGCTGGGATATACATCAGGGTGCTCTCTACTGGCTGCTGGCTTTATGTTGGCAAAGTAATTTCGGCAATTCATCCACAACCTGCCTTTTGATCTGTTAACACAGAGGTAAGAACTCATGATTGGGTTAGTGTCATTTATTGGGTGCTCAGCTGCTGTGGGAACCAGAATGCTGTGATATCACAGGCACATTCAACACCCAGTGCACAGGGGTGCCATAAATGAATCCTTCTAAAACACAATGCAGAACTCTTCTTCCTGACATTCAGGCTCACCACAGCCTCGCCCCTCCTCAGACCTATCTCCTACCCTTGCTGCTACGTAGAACACCTCTTGCTTTTTAAAATATTGTTCCTTTGCAAATGCTTGACCCTCCATCTGGAACGTCATCTCCCTCACTCCTCCACTACCCAGATCAACAACTCCAGGAAGCCTTTTCCCTATCTGTCTGAGACTGACAAAGGCTTTTCTTATATAACCGTAGCATCTTACATACACATTCAGCACACTGTATTGTGATCAGTGGTTTTCTTATGCGTATCACGAAGATGCTGAGAGCTGTTTGAGAGCAGGCACTGTTTCCTACGCATTATGTAGTCCCACTATCTACCTCGGTACGTTTAGTAAAACAGTAAATTGATACTCAGTGTTTGTGCTGCAAGAAGAGACTGGGAAAACAAAATATATGACTTGACTTACTTCTCATAACCTTACAGTTTTTTAATCTCAACTTACCTAAGTAATCTATGTGCTATGCAAAAACATGGACATTTACTCTGGACATATTGTGTGACTCTTGACATCTGTAAGCTGGCACTTGTGGTTCAGTTCAGGTACAAACTGAATTCCCAGGTGCCGAGCTATGACAAGAGTGAAGGTACACAAAAAAGAAGGGAAGGCCAGGCATGGTGGTGGCTCACACCTGTATTCTTAGCACTTTAGGAGACAGAGGCCGGAGAATGGCTTGGGGCCAGGAGTTCAAGACCAGCCTGGACAACATAGCAAGAACTCACCTTTACTAAAATTAAAAAAAAGAAAGAAAGAAAGAAACAAAAACTATCTGGGCATGATGACATGCGCCTGTAGTCCCAGCTACTCGGGAGGTTGAGGCAGGAGGATCGCTTGAGCCTAGGTGCTGGAGGCTGCAGTGAGTTACATCAGCACCCCTGCACTCCAGCCTGGGTCACAGAGTAAGACCCTGTCTGTAAAATAAACAAACAAACAAACAAATAAATACATTTTTAAAAAAGAAGGGCAGCTGAGTATAGACTCTAGAAGCAAATGTAAAATTCAGGCTTCAACTGGTGAGGTGATTGGTTGGGACTGAGTCCAAGTCTGGAAACCAGGTTAATGTCAGTACCAGCATGTGAGTAAATATGTGAGGAAGCCACACCATTTACTGAGAAAATCCCTACACAGAAAACCACCACAGAGACAGAAACTGAGCAGACTGTATGAATGTTCATTAAAGCCCTAGACCTTTAGGGCACACTTTTCACCTCCAAAAATGAATTGACTTATTTTTCCTCACACATCAATTCCTTCACAGTAGATGTTCTAGGTACCACTATAATCCTAGCCACCTACAAATATAAGACTTGTAGATTCGGAGGATTTTTGTATTCTTTTATTTCCAGGAAAGAAGAAGAAAGAAGAGGACAGGAGGAGCGGGAGGAGACTTGCTATGTTCCCTATGTCTTTTAAATATTACTATTAACTCATTTAAGATACACAACAACCCATTTGAAGGTGATAGTTCCATATTTTGAAATTAGAACACTGAAACAACAAGACAATAAATAATTTTCCCAAGGTCATACACAGCCAGGCTTTGAACACAGGAAGTCTGTTTCTAGAACTCATATTCATAAGTGCTGCATTAAACTGCCACCACTCCCTAGTTACCTTAGTGCTGAAATATATCCCATTTATTTTCACAAGTTGACATTCCCACAAATGTTACTTTTTGTTGCCACTCCGTTGTGGTCAGCCCCCTTGCCTCAGTCTCCCTCTATTCTGAAAAGCACGTGGGCTTGAGAATCATCTATACTTAGGTTTAAGTTATGAACCTATGATTTGGACCTCCTGTCAATTATTTACCTCTATAATAAATTTCAATTATTTATCTCATGAGTTTTTATAAGAATGAAATGAAATAATGTAGTGAATTGTACCAGGCACATAGTGGGTTATCTATAAATTGTAATTTACTTCCTAAAACAAACTGTGTATATTAAGAAATGTACAAGCAACCTATCCCCCATCTTTTAGATTCTTCTCTGCATAAAAAATAAATTCCACTTTCTTTAGCATAGTACTCTGGATCCTCTGAGACCTAAACTCAACCCAGCCTTTCCAGTTTTATTGTGCAGTGACTTTCAGGCAGCCTATTCTATAGGACTATCAAATTATTTCTGAGAGAGTTCCTTAAATTTACTCTATTCCAGCTTTGTTTACAAAGTTTTCTCTATGCATGATGCATGCTCATTAAATCCCAGTAAATTCTGACTATTCTTCAAAGTCTGTGTCCTCCTTTAATTATTGCTCTTGAGCACAACGATGACCTCCTGAATCTGAGCATTTCCGTACATCCTCCCTAAAATCATTCACAAGGGGCAGAAATGAAACCACACATGAGCCACGTATTTAGCACATTTTAGGAGACAGGGAACTCAAGATACTTATTCAATAGTGAAATTAATACTAAGTTACAAATGAGCTGCTGCCACAGCCACCGAAGCCTGTAGACATGAACAGCAGGGGGTGGAGGGGAGGCTTATGCGACTACATGGAAACGGGGAGAGAGGAGTGGATGACACCGATGAATCACCTCAAAAGGAAAAAGTCCAACACTAACTCACAAAGAAAAAACAAGAAAAAAGAAATGATCGAGGTCTAGGATATGGTTGTTCACGTAACTGGCTACAGGGAAGTTGCTCATTTGTTCAGAACGAGAGGTGGTGCCTCACAGAAACATTGTCTGTGTGGATGGAAGAGATAAATAGAGCCGGAGAGGCGCCCCTTGGAGACGCCTCAGCAAGGTGTCTCTTCCCCAAAGGGGGAAGTGAGAGGAGGGAAATTAAAGATCCTACAGAAACAGAAGGAAATGAGATAAGCAAAGCCATCTTTTATCTTTCCCCTCACACCTTACACGTCATCTATCAAATTAGCTGCACCTGAATCTCTTGTTAGCTGACTATCCACAGAATGCCTTGGAATAGAAAAAAAGCAAAACTAATAGAAAAATCAAATTAACTCCATACGAAGTGTCTGTAAAATATAGACATAAAATATGAACAAAAGCATTCAATTTCTGATTTCTGGTCTGGCATATAAGGAGCTTAGAAATTGTTGTTCTGTCCTAACAACACATAAGAAACTGAACAAACTGAAAAAAAACAGCAGCAACTGTGCTTAGCTCCATTACAGGGCAAACTGCTCCTCCCAAACTGGGAGAGATCAACAGGAAAGTACAGAGAAGCACAACTTATTGGAACAAAAACCCATGGGGGAAACCACTGGGGAAACCACTGCCAGGGTAGAGAAATCTACACTGTAATTGACAAATTGCTCAAGGGTTAGTGTGGATAACTCTGAGAGATTAAACACTTTAGGGGGACCTAGTCATCAAGGGACCCTCATACATCTGTGGGTTTTAACCGCAGGAGCTAAATCACCGTGAAGACTAGAGAAAAATCTCATGCTTCCAGCAGGGGAAAGGGAAAGGGGGCCATTCGGAAATACACCACAGCTATGTATGCTGCAGCTCTGTCAGGTAGTTGGGGTAGGGAAAGAGGAACCGTATTGAAATAGGCCTTAACACTCCATTCTTATCAAAAGCTGCCTTTAGGAGAAACTGTTTAATCAGAACCTAACCTGCTGGGTTTTATCAGAGTTTAACTTGCCCGAGGGAAGGGAAATTCCCAACTCCAACCCCCTTTAGCCACCCTGCCTGACTTACATGGGCAGGAGGAAACCAGAAGCACTGGCGAGGTTCATGGTCCAAGGCCACAGGCTCACCAAAAGACTGACAGTCATCACAGAACCATCAGACACATCCTTCCCCCTCATCGTGTCACCACATTACTAAGGCCTACTTTCCACAGTGCCCACCTTTCCCAACAACACAATTACAGGACATACCAATAGCAAAAACGGTTTGGAGAGATTGAACGTACGTGAGAATCAGAGTCAGATATGGCAGGAATGTTATAATTATCAGACCAGAAATTCTAAAATAGTATGACCAATATGCTAAGGGTTTTAATGGGAAAAGTAGAGAGTATGCAAGAGCAGATAGATAATGTAAGCAGAGAGATGTAAATTCCAAGAAAGAATAAAAGGAAAGAATGCTAGAGATCAAAAATGCTGTAAAAGAAATAAAGAATATATTTGATAGGCTCATTAGTGGACTGGACACAATCTTGGAGAAAGGAACCTCTGAAGCTTGAAGATTTCTCAACAGATATCAACAACACTGAAAAGCAAAGAGAAAGAAAAGACTGAACAAAAATAGAATCTCCAAGAACTGTGGGACAACTACATGAGACACCAAAGAACAGATCCAGCAGAAAACAAGAAGCAGAATAAATGTCAAACACCCTACCCCTAGGCATATCATATCTAAACTGCAGAAAATAATTGATACAGGAAAAAAAATCTTAAAACAACACAGATGGGGGAAAAAAACACCTTACCCATAGGGAAACAAAGATAAGAATTACATGTGACTTCTCCTCAGAAGCCATGTAAGGAAGAAGAGAGTGGAATAAGATATTAAAGGTGTTGAGAGAAAGAAAAAAAATCCCACCAACTTAGAATCCCATATGCTGTGAAATTATCCTTCAAAAGCGAAGGACAAAAAAAAAATACTTTCTCAGACAAGCAAAAATTAAGGAATTGTTGTCGGTAGAGTGTCTCGTAAGAAATGTTAAAAGAAGTTCTTCATAGAGAAGCAAAATAATATAGGCTGGAAACTTAGAACTACATGAAGAAGGAAGAAAGGCACCACATCACAGAATGAATGAGTCATGGTAAAATTAAAACTGTTGTTTTTCTTATTCTTACGTGAGCTAACAGATAACTATCTGTTTAAAATAATAAATAACAACAGTGTATTTGATGATGTACACACACAATATGTATGTATGCTTATGTTTATGAATAAGTGAAATGAATGACAGCAATGATACAAGGGAGAGGAAAGAGGAATTAGGAATATTCTGTTATTTTAAGGTACTTGTAGTGCCCATGAATGGCATAGTGTTATTTGAAAGAAGACTTACATTAGTTGTGAATGTATATTGCAAACTCTAGGACAACAGTGAAGACAAAAATAGGAACAAAGTAAAAAGACAACAAATGGAAAACAGTAACAATTATGGTAGATATTATTCCAACTGTATTAATAACTACTTCAAATGTCAATGGTCTAAATACTCCAGTTAAAAGGCAGAGATTGTCAGAGTGGATAAACAATAAAATCCAATTATATGTTGTCTATAAGAAGCTCACTTTAAATGTAAGAGTACATATAGATTAAAAGTATAGAAATGAGGAACAATATGTCCAGTTAATGCTAATCAAAAGAAAGCAAAATTAGCTGTATTCATTTCAGACAGAGCAGCCTTCAGAGCAAGAGAAGTTATGAGGGCTAAAGAGGGACATTATATAATGATAAGAGAGTCGATATTCCAAAAAGACATAACAATCCTTAATATGTATGTGCCTAACAATGTAACATCCAAATGTGTGAGTCAATGACTGATAAAACCGCAAAAAGAAATAGATGGATCCACTACTGTAATTGGAGACTTTAATACTCCTATATTAGAAAGAACAAATCCAGCAGGCAAGAAATCAGTAAGGACATGGTTTAACTAAAAATCATCAATCAAAGGAATATAACTGACATCTATAGTCTTTGTTATCTAACAACACATTCTTATTAGCATGTTCTTCTCAAGCTCAAATAGAACATTTATCAAGACAGATCACATTCAGAACCATAAAACACCCCTTAACAAATTTAAAAGAATAGAAATCATGCAATATCTGCTGTCACACCACAATGGAATTAAACTAGAAATTAATAACCGAAAGATAGCTGGATGATCCCAAAATACATGGAAATTAAATAGCACACTTCTAAATAATACATGGGTCAAAAAAAAAAATCTCAAGATAAATTTCAAAAATATTTCCAATCAATGAAAATGAAAATTATCAAAATTTGTGAGACACAGCAAAAGCAGTGAATGAAGGGAAATATATCAAAAAAGAAGGAAGATCTAACTTCAATCTTCTAAATTTATGCCTTAGGAAACTAGATAAGAAGAGCAAGTTAAATCTAAAGTGAGCAGAAGACAAAAAATAACAAAAATTAGAGTAGAAATCAATGAGGTTGAAAACAGGAAATCAACAGAGAAAATCTATGAAACTAAAAGCTGGTTAATTAAAAAGATGAATAAAATAGATGAACCTCTAGCCAGGATAAGAACAAAAGGGAAAAAAACCCACAAATTACTAACACCAGAACTGAAAAAAAGGGCATCAGTGCAGATCACATGGACATTAAAAGGATAGTAAAAAAAAAATCATGAACAACCTTATGTCCACAAATTTGATAGCCCAGTTAGCACAATTCCTTGCAGGACACAATCTGCCTAAACTTACATAAGAAGAAATAAATAATCTGAATAGGCTTATTCAGATTGAATTATTAATTGAATTATTGAAATTGAATTATTAATTAGTAATCTTTCAAAACAGAACACACCACCTATGGATGGGTTCACTGGTGCATTCTAGAAAATATTTAAGGAAGAAATTGTACCGTGTTATCTACAATCACTTCCAGAAGACAGAGCCAGAGATATCTTTCCTCACGTTGCCGAATGCAGGTTCAGCTGTCCACCACCCAAGAACCAAACACATAAGGTGAGTGTTGGTGAAGGAAAGATTGGTTTATTCAAGTGCCAGCAGGCTGAGGAGACATGAGACTACTGTCTCAAAGACCATCTCCTCTCCTCTGCCTACTTAGCAACTTACAAAGGAAGGGGTGAGGAGTTGGTGGCAGAAAGCAGCTCGGTGGGAGTCATTACCCCTCGCTTGATGGTTATCAGCAAACAGCAGTCGTCTGGTGGATCTTGTCATCAGCAGTCTGCAGTTGGCATATTTCAGACTTCTGAAATGTTTTTCTTCAAGGTCGTTTGCTAATCTTGTGCGTGACAGCTGTGGAGCAAGCAGCAGGTTAATTCTAAACTTTTAAGACAGAACAAGCCAAAAGCACACCGGTGGCAGCATGGCCTCCCTTTCGCCAGCCTAGTGTTATCATCTGAATGGCCCTTGGGGTGGCTTAACTGACTCATTCTATGATGCAGCATTACCCTAACACAAAAACTAGATAAAAATATTTAAAAAAGAGAGATGTACAAACCAATATCTCTCACAAACATAGATGCATATATCCATACTGAAAGAAATAAAAATATTTTACCCAGAAATACATTTCTTTGACATATTTTGAGATGACTGTCAGAGAACCAGAAAACAGAAGCAGTCCTGCAAAGCTGTCTTTCGTGGGGGAAATTTGCATCTGTAGAGAATCTGCATTGGTGTAGCCAGGCCTTCCTCCTCCAGGAAAGATTAACGGAGAGTCTGACCTTTAAAGGCATGAGAGAATCATTTACCATATATTATCTCTGAGGGCTGCTACTTGTGAGGTTTTATCTGCATAACAAGACACTTTTGCTAGCCAAGTCTCCTCCTCTCCCTCCCATAACCCATTTTGCCACCATAACCTGTTTTGTCAAGATCCAAGCCCTCATTCTGTAACCTCAAGTTGATATATCAGCGTCTGCACCCCCTGGGGGGCGGTAATCACTCTGTGACGCATCCCATGTACATGTAAATAAATTTTGATGCCTTTTCTCCATTTCATCTGCCTTTTTTGAGTTGAGTTTTCAGCTAACCTTCAGAGGGTGCAGAGTAAGTTTTTCCCTTGGCCCTACTATACCAAACTGTTAGCAACTCAAATCCAATGATGTGTTAAATGAAAAACCTTAGACAAATTAAATGTAACAGAGTTTAATTGAGCAAAGAAAGATTCATGAACGGGGCAGCCCCTGAACCAGAATACATTCAGAGAGACTCCAGTGCTGCCACGTGGCTGAAGGAGATTTAGGGACAGAAAGAGGAAAGTGCTGCGCAGTAATGGACGTGAGGCACAGAGACAGCTGCCCTGGTGTTTGCCTTATTCGAACACGGTTTGAACAGCGGGCCACCTCTGATTGGCCAAAACTTGGTGATTGGGACCAGAGTAGATTACAGCCTGTTTACACATCCAGTTAGGTTACAGTTTACTACGTACAGAGAAATCTTTATCCCAAACTTAAAAAAAATATGTAAGGAGTCAGCTTTAGGCTAGACTTAGTTTATTAGATGTATAAACAGAAAAATTACACACCATAATCAAATGGAATTTATTCCAGCATGCAAGTCTGGCTTGACATTTGAATATTAATTAATATAATTCATCACATCAATAGGCTAAAGGAAAAAAAACCCATATGATCCTGTTAGTAGATGCAGCAGAAAGTATTTGAAAAAATCCAATACTTATTCATGATAAAAACTCTCAGCAAACTAGGAATAGAGATAACTTCTTCTACTTGATAAAGAATATCTACAAAAACCTATGGCTAGCATGGTACTTACTGGTGAAAAATTAGAAGCTTTCTTGGTAAGATCATAAACAATCAAGGATGTCCTCCTTCACCAGTACTTTTAATGTTGTACTGGAAGGCCTAGATAATTCAATAAGAAAAGGAAATAAAAGGCATATAGTTTGGGAATAAAAAAATAAAATTAACTTTCTTCACAGATGACATGTTTATCTATGTGGAACATCCAAAAGAATTGACCAAAAAAACCACTTTCTGAAACTAATAAACAATTATAGTAAGGTTGCAGGGTACAGGCTAAGAATATTAATAATAATCATTTTCCTATATAGCAGTAATGTACAAGTAAAACTTAAAAAGGCATTGTTGTTTACATTAGCATCCCCAAAATGAAATACTTAGGTATGAAACTCACAAAATACATGCAAGACCTATTATATATCAGAAAAACAGCAAAACTCTGTTGAGAAAAATCAAATAAGAACTAAATATATGGAGAGGTATTCTATATTCTTGGTTAGGAAAACTCAGTATTGTCCAAATATCACTTCTTCCTAACTTGGTCTATAGATTCAATATAATCTCAATAAAGTCCCAGCAAGTTATCTGGTAGATATTGATGAACTAATTCTGAAATCTATGTGGAGAGGAAAAGACTCAAAATAATCAACTCAGTTTTGAAGAAATTCAAAGTCAGAAGACTCACATTACCAGACTTCAACACTTACTTTCTGTTAACAGCTATAGTAGTCAAGACAGTGTGGTACCAGCAAAAGGTTAGATAAATAGAGCAATGAAACAGAACACATAGCCCAAAAATAGACAACACAAATAAACTGATCTTTGACAAAGAAGCATAGACATTCCAATGTAACAACTGGACATCCACATTAAAAAAAAAAAAACAGATGAAACTAGACACAAACATTACACCTGTCACAAAAATGAACTCAAATTGGATCACATACCTAAGTGTAAAATGAAAAACTATAAAACTAGAATATAACACAGGGCAAAACCTAGATGATCTTGGATACAGTGATGACTTTTTAGATATAATACCAGAGACATGATCCATTAAAAAATAATGGATAAGCTGAACTTTATTATAATAAAATTAAAACTACTACTATGTGAAAGACAATGTTAAGAGAATGACAAGACAAGCCATAGATTGCAAAAGACTCGTCTGATAAATCAGTTTCTAAAATGTACAGAGAACTATTAAAATCCAACAATAAGAAAAGGAACAACCTGGGCAATATATATGCAAAGGATCTTAACAGACACCTTACCAAGGAAGATATACAGATGGAAAGTAAGCATATGATAAAATGTCCATCATCATATGTCACTTGGGAATTGCAAATTTTAATTGTTGTGTTAACAGGAATGATATACAACTAGAAACCTATTAGACTGTACAAATTCCAAAACTCTGACATCAAACACTGGCAAGGATGTGAAGCAAACGGAACACTCATTCATTTCTGGTATGAATGCAAAATTGTGTGACCACTTTGAAAGACAGTTTGGCAGTTTTTCACAAAACTAAGCATACTCTTACGATATTATCCAGAAGTTGTGCTCCCTGATATTTATATAAATTAATTGAAAATGTATGTCCACACAAAAACCCGCACATAGATGTTTACACAGCTTTATTCATAATTGTCAAAACTGGGACCCAATCAAGATGTCCTACTCTAGTTGAATGGACAGATAAACTGGAGTATCCGCACAATAGACTATTATTCAGTGCTAAAAAGAAATATGCTATCAAACCATGAAAAGACATGGAAGAAACTTAAATGCATATTACCAAGTGAATGAAGCCAATCTTAAAAGGCTGTACACTCTATATTTCAAACTATATGACACTCTGGAAAAGGCCAAACTATGGGGAAAACAAAAAGATCAAGAAAAGTAGTTGTCAGGGGTTAAGAGAAAGGGAGGGATAAACAGGCAAGGCACGGAGCATTTTTAGGGCAGTGAAACTGCTCTGTGTGATCCCTCAGTGAGGGATACGTGCCATTACACATTTGTCTAAACCCACAGAATGTACCACACCTACAGCAAACCCTGATGTAAACTATGGACTTGGGAAATAAAGCCGTGTCAATGTAAGAATTCTAACAAACTGTAGCAAACGTAACAAATGTTCCACTGTGGTCTGGAATGTTGATAGTGGGAGAGATTGGGCACATGGTGGGGGGGAGGTAAATGGGAACTATTTGTATTTTCTGTTTCCTTTTTTTGTAAATCAAAAATTGCCATAAAAATGAAGTTTATTAATTAAAAGAAAAACAGCCAATTTAAATACTCTTCCTCAAACCTAAAAACATAACACAAAACAGAAAAAATATGTGTACAATTACTTAAATTAAAATAAATATTCTGAAAAAAATTCTAGCATTGTGGGAGGCTGAGGTGGGAGGATTGCTTGAGCTCAGGAGTTAGAGGCCAGTCTGAGCAAGAGTGAGACCCCATCTCTAAAAAAAATAACATAGAAACAAAAAACAAACTTATCTGAATACTTTAAACTACATACACACAGAGCTAGAATTTGAAAAGCAAATCTTAACGACATGAAAGTATCAACAAAAGCAATAGATCAGATCAGATCAGAATCGAGGTGACCATTAAACTAAGGTGAAAAAAATTGAAGACAAAGACAGAAGAACCATCTCATAAATGGAGAGCAAATTACAGTATGTTAAAGGGTGGATACTTACATGGAAGTTTAGTAATGGATATTGAAGAAAGACATGAAAACAACTAAAAGTCTGAAAAAAATAAAGTAGAAAGAAAAGATCAGAGAGCAAGTGGTCAAATTGAAGGTAGGCAAAGAAAGTCCAACATAGCTACAATTTTTGTTGCTGGAAGAAATTTTAAAAAAGAGAACAAATTAAGACTATAATCTAATACATGAGATAAATTGAACTTAAAGTTTTAAAAAACCCACTGTGTACCTGATAAAATTGACCTGGACAGTTAACTCTGAGACACAATCTTCCAAAACTGTTGGGCTTTAGAGACAAGAAGAAATGTTTTCAGATGAAAAGAGGATTTACTAAGAGGATAAAAAAAATTAGGCAGACATCAGACTTCTCAAGAGTAACATAGAAAATGAGGCAACAGTGAAGCAGAATTTTAAAGAAACTCAATGAATAGTTTGTGTCAAGATGTTATAGCCTGCCAAGCTGTCCTTTGTGTATAAAGGCTATAAAACAAAGATTTGAGATTTCAATGGCTCCATCAAAGAACTCCATGTGAGAATTAAAATTTTTCATTATTGTACTTGTTATGGTGATCTGTGATCAGTGATCTTTGATTTTACTACTGTAATTATTTGGGGGCACCACAAATTATGCTCATATAAGGTGGTAAGCAATTTAAAAACGTCACGTATGTTCTAATTATTTCACCAACCTGCCATTCCCGTGTCTCCTTCTCCTCAGGCCTCTCTATTCCCTGAGACATAAGAATATTGAAATTAGGCCAATCCAATTAATAATCTTGCAGTAGCTTCATAAGTATTAAAATGAAGGAAGGAATCACATGTATCTCACTTTAAATCAAAAGATAGAAATAATTAAGCTTGGTGAGAAAGGCATGTCAAAAGCCGAGATAGGCTGAAATCTAGGCTTCTTGCCCCAAACAGCCAAGTTGTGAAAACAAAGGAAAAAATCTTGAAGAAAATTAAAAGTGCTACTCCAGTGAACACATGAATGTTAAGAAAGCAAAACAGCCTTACTGCTGATATAGGGAAAGCTTTAATAGTCTTAATAGGAGATCACACCAGCCACAGCATTCCCTTAAGCCAAAGCCTTATCCAGAAAGAGTCTAATTCTCTTCAATTTTATAAGTGCTGAGAGAGGTAAGAAAGCTGCAGAAGAAAAGTTTGAAGCTAGCAGAGATTGGTTCATGAAGTTTAAGAAAATAAGCCATCTTCATAACACAAAAGTGCAAGGTGAAGCAGCAAGTGCTGCTGTTGAATCTGCAGCAAATTATCTAGAAGATCTAGCTAAGATGTTTAACGAAGGTGGCTACACTAAACAACAGATTTTACAATGTAGGTGAAAGAGCCTTCTATTGGAAGAAGATGCCATCTAGGACTCTCATAGCTAGAAAGTCAATACCTGGCTTCAAAGTGTCAAAGGACAGGCTGACTCCCTCGTTAGGGGCTAATGCAGCTTTAAGTGCCTTTAAGTTGAAACCACTGCTCATTCATCATTCTGAAAATCCTAGGGCCATTAGAATTGTGCTAAATCTACTCTGCTTCTGTTATGTAAATGGAACATCAAAGCTGGATGGCAGCACATTTGTTTATAGCATGGTTTACTTAATATTTTAAGCCTACTATTGAGACCTACTTCTCAGAAAAAAGATTCCTTTCAAAATATTACTGATTTTTGACAATGCACCTGGTCACCAAAGAGCTCTGATGGATTTTTACAAGGACATTAATGTTGTTTCCATGTCTGCTAACATAACATCCATTCTGCAGCCCATGGATCAAGGAGTAATTTTAACTTTCAACTCTTATTATTTAAGCAATACATTTTGTAAGACTATAGCTGCCATAGGTAGTAATTTCTCTGACAGAGCTAAACAAAGTAAATTGCAAACCTTCTAGAAAGGCTGTACCATTTTAGATGCCATTAAGAACATTTATCATTGATGGGAGGAGGTCAAAATATCCACATTAACAGGACTTTGGAAGAAATTGATTCCAACCTTCATGGATGCATTTGAGGGTTCAAAACTTCAATGGAGGAAGTCACTGCAGATGTGGTGGAAATAGCAAGAGAACTGGAATTAGAAGTAGAGCTTAAACATATGAATGAACTGCTGCAATCTCATGACAAAACTTAAACAGATGAGGAGTTGCTTTTTATGGATGAACAAAGAAAGTAGTTTCTTGAGATGGAATCTACTTGTGATAAAAATTGTTTGCAATGACAACAAAGGATTCACAATATTTCATAAACTTAGTTGATAAAGCAGTGCCAGAGTTTGAGAGGATTGACCAATTTTGAAAGAAGCTCTATTCTGAGGAAAATGCTGTCAAACACCATCATCACACACTACAGAAAAATCTTTCATAAAAAGAAGAGTCAATTGATGCAGCAAACTTCATCATTGTCTTATTTTAAGAAATTGCCACAGTCACCCCAACCACCAGCAACCACTGCCCTGATCAGACAACAGCCCTCAATACCAAGGCAAGAACCTCCACCAGCAAAAAATTGATATAGCTAGCAATTTTTGGATGATCAAATATTTTGAATTAAGGCATGTACATTGATTTTTTTAGACATAATGCTATTGCACACCTTATAGGCTACAGTATAGTGTAAACATAATTTTTATTTGCACTAGGAGACCCAAAAATTTATGTGGGTCACTTTATTGCAATGTTTGCTTTATTGCTGTGGCCTGGACCTGAACCTGCAATATCTCTGAGGTATGCCTGTGTGTGTACACATGCTGTGGTACTGCAGAGCTAAGACTTAAGCGGGGAGGTGATGGGAATAGTAGTACATAAATGCTGTATTTTATGAAAGGAGATGAAATCGCATAACTAAAAAATATAGGAGAAGGAAAAGAGAAAGGACAAAATAGAGCAACATCATTGAGTTGTACAGTTTGTATGTGAGTGTCAAAAACCACTGACTGAAAATAAATAGTAAAATATTATAAATTATAAATATTAAGAAAAAATAAAATTAGAGGTATCATGAAAAGAACACAAAGATTCACTGGAAATCTTACAAATTTTTCTAAATTACAAAATATATTTTTAAAATAGCAAGAAGACACACAATAAAGACACGTTGTAAATATAATATAAATAATAATCACATACATTATAATGCGGTGTTGAGGTCAAACAACAATCATGATAAAGGTAAATAGTTTGGATTCACCTACTTAAATAAGTAGATTTTAAAGTTGGATATGAAGCAAAACTCAATTATTCTGCAGATACACCTAAAACATAAATATCTCCAATAAATAACATAACCACATTGAAAGGTGGGGAAAAAAACTAAACTAAACAATTTTTGTTATAGAACTTTGACTATATAGTCTTAGTGTAGAGGTAAAATTCAAGTGAAAACAGAGCTTGAACTCTTTTTAATAGGTTAGGGTTTTTTTGTTTTGTTTTTTCTTACTGGTGTGGATGTAGCAATTATGATAATTATTTCATGTATGTATTAGAGTTAAACAAATGAATGAGTAAGTGGGTGACAATATTGCTAGAATCCAGGATTCCTACTGTGGAAGAAGAAAGATATAAATCTGGAATGAGGAAGGCAAGGAACTTCAGGGTTGAATTAGCAGTGGAAGCAGTGATATGCTAAGAGTTCTAGGCCTCATGTTTTGAAAAATTTTGCCTTGTTAAGGGAATATTTCAGTATGTGACATAAAAAAACCCTAAGTATATTTTTTCACTTGATCCCCAAATATCCCAATTTTTCTTTATTCCGAAAACATACCTAGGATGACCATATGTTTTCTTTTCCATATCTGGACACTTCTGAGAGTGAAAGTGGGTTGTAATAATAGTTACTCTGGCTCTGTCCCAGGAAAACTGGGATTTATGGCCATCATACACACATCCACACACTGCTCCGCTGCATGTGGTCCTTTTTTTTTTCTTTATCCCCACTTTAACAGCTTTCACCTTGACAAATACATTGAGAGCAAGGAAAGGCAGTCCTGAGCTGGGTCCGTCATGTGCCACTGGGCTAGCAATCATGGGAAGTTTAAGTTATCTTGGAACTTATATCTTTGGATTGGTTAAAACCTAATGCCCATCCATAAATTATCTGAGACTTGTTGTTTGCATTTGTAAAATGTAGGAAATAATAATTAGCTAATGAGTTTCTCTGAATTAAACAAGATAATATACAGTAACTAGAATAGTCAATTGCACTCAATAAATGGTATTATTATTTTTATTGTTGTTGTTGCTTTTGTTGTTATTATTGTTTTTCCTTAGCATCAGCTTCCAAGGTTAGCTTGAAAGCACAATTCAATTTTCATTAATAACCATTACAGATCAGTCATCTATGAATTTATTTAAACCTCTTTAGGAACCATAATTTCTGTTTTACTTCTTAAAGTAATGAGTTCCATAAACTTTATTACCTGCTCCATAACATGGCATTTCCTTTAAATTGTTTTAACTTAGCCCTTCTAAGCATCACTGGATTCTTCACAGCTCTAAAAACCCTGTATGTTGTATATAAGCCTGTTCTGATCTAATTCACTCCTGTGAAATTTTTATAGCTGCCTTTCACAGTCATCAGCATTCTAGACCAAATGATGTTACTAGTATTGTTTGAAATTCTATTTGAACCCAGAAATCCGAAATCTAATTCTAGCTTCATGAGTTGGATGGAGAAGGCAGGTTACCTAAGGACAGAGCCCACTCTGTGGTCTTTTCTCTTCTGGTGTCTATGACCCTAACCTCTAGAAAGGGGTTCTGAGGGCTGGCATACTCTTGGCCACCAACTAATGAATGACTTTAGAAACAGTTATCCCCAACATGGGACTCCTACATTAATATCATTACACTGCGACATCCATGTGCATTCTCTTCCTCAAGTTGAAGGGAGAGTTCCCAGCACCTTTTTTTTTTTGGGGGGGGGGTATGTGCTTTTCTGATTTTGGCTTTATTGGGCTTCAGATAGAATATTGTTCCAAAGATTGGAATAGCAGAATCAATAGTGTACACTTTATGAGTGCATTTTAGGGTTTAGCACGGTGCTGTCTCGTTGTGAGAGACACAGAGAAACAGGAGGTGTGATTTCCATCTTGGTGTACCAAAAGTCTAACTAGATAGACTAGACAAAGACACATACAAACTAGAGAACAAGACAGAGCAGGCTCCGCAGCACCAACTCCCGGAAGCTGATGATTTTCAACACTTAGAGAATTTTTTTTCTAATATTAACCTCAATATTTCAAAATAACATTTAAACACTCCTAATCTTTATTCTTTTACAAAGTTTCTAATAGCTTCTATTGACTTTCTATTCTGTGAAAGGGTTACCTCGCTTTTTACAACTCTCTAAACACATACTCCCCACACAGACACACTCTCAAAAACTTTCTCTTCTCACATCTTCCCACAATAGTTACGTTATAATTTTTAGTTAAAATATAGTTAAGTAGTATTTACTGCTCCCTCTCTCTTCATTTTCATTTTCCATATAAATGGACCTAGTATCCATTTATATCCAAACATTCTTTCAGTAGTGTAAATATCCTCTCGAATTGACCAAGTTTTACTGCTGGGAGTCCCATCTTCTCAGTCCGGACTGGCGCGTGCCCGGCTTACTCGTGCCTGTGGTCCGAGCCCGCCTGTGGCACCACGTGGGAATCCCCTTCCGCTTTCCCGTGTTGGATTCCCTACTTCCTGGGTGTCACATCTTGCTTGTTCCTGATCTGCTTCCTCGTTTTGTTTTGCTGAAGCAGCTCCTTCAGTAGCCTCCTCAGAAAGAACACTCGGGAGGTAGATTTTTGAGTACTCACACATCTAAAACATGTCTTTATTTTCATCTCACACTTATTTCGTAGTTCAGCTGTACAGAATACTAGGTTGAATATTGTATTTCCTCTGAATTGTGAAGGGATTGTTACGTTCTCTTCCACCTTCTAGTATTGATGTTGGCAAATACAATTCCTCATTGTCTGTGACTTTTTTTTCTAGATAGAAATTTTAGGAGCTTCTCCCAAGGTTTTTGAAACTTAACAATAATATACTTATATTATTAATGACACAGCTATTTAATTTTCTGGCAATTATCCTGGGTATATGTTGAGCTTACTTAATCAAGAAACTCATGTTCTTTAGTTCTGGAAATTTTACTTTAAATTTTTTCTTACTGATTTACTTTACTACTTCTTTCTCTGTTTTCTCTGTTCTCTCTTTTTGCCATTTCTATTAGTTAGATGAAGGAGATCTGTGATTGTCTTATCATTTCTCTTATTTTCATAGCTTCATGTATTTATTTTGTTTGCTTTTTGAGATATTTCTTTGAATTTAATTTCCAACCCTGAATTGGACTTTTTATATTTGTTCTCATAGTTTTGATTTTCAAGAGGTTTTTGTTGTCTGAATCTTCTTTCTACTTCATTGTGTTCTCATTTCAAGGATCAGCAAATTGAGTCCTGTCCCTCTGAAGACTATAGTTTTCTTCTGATCTTTTAGTTTTCCTTGCATTGCTTTTCTCTCCTCCAGCTTCCCTTTTAAATAATTTTGTTTTGATCTTTGCCTTTTATATGAAAGGTTTTATTAAATATCTAGTGTTTCTTGGCTGATTATTAATATTTGAAGAGTGAGTTACCAGAAATCTCTGGAAGCTCTCTGTGCTGCGGAGGAGCTTCCCGCCTGCAGGTTTGTGCAGCCAGCGTGGTCACAGCGCGCCTTCCTGCAGGGTATGCCATCTCAGCCAGTTTCTCAGAAAGAAATCTTCAGTCTTGATCCGTAAATCTCTACTCAGGAAACACAACGTGGCTGATTAGATGTGCTTAGCGTAGGCCCAGGATAATCTCCTATCAGAGCATTACAAGCCTGGCTTCCCGCTGCGGGCAGGCGAGGGCACAGTGATGTTGGCTCGCCACTACTCCGAGAGACTTGTCGTCACTCCCACTGTGTCCAGGGAGCAGTAACTCGGGCGCGGCGGCCCGGCGTCCAGGACCATTTCTGTGTCTGGCTCACTTCTTCTAGGAGTAAATTTCTAGTCTTCTGTCTGCAAGAGGAGGGACAGTTTCCACTCTGTGCCTGGTGGTGGAGAGGACCCGGGACAGGGTTGCCAGGAGAAGTACAGGACACAGTGAAATTTGACTTTAAGATAAACAATGAGGTGTTTTGTTTTGTTTTAGTATAAATATGCCCCAAATTAAAATATTATTATTTATTTGAAATTCACATTTAACAGGGCGTCTGCGTTTTTGCTTGCTAAACCTGGAACCCTGATCTAGGATGCCTGTAGACTTCTAACCACCATCACTGTTTTTAGACCAATCTGCACTTCTCTTTGCCAAGGTACCTGGCTGGACTCACTAATTTTTGAAGGTTCTGTGGTGAAAGTGAGACTGCTGGCCCGTCCTTGACCACTGCCCCCCAGCACAGGTTTCAGTTTTCTCTGAATACTGAGGCTGCTGACATTTTCCAGTTTTGTCCAGATTCTAAAGTGATGTTAGCATTTCCTCTCATTTCCTCTGTACTTGAGGATTTGCACTTGAAAAGCAAACAAACAGAAAACTATTTACTTCCATTCTGGTAGGATTTCTTGTGTTCAATTCGCTTTGTTTAGTCAGGATTATTCAATAATATTACTTCTAAATGTGTGAATAATAGGTCATAATGAAGATTACGTTAAACATAGCAGGTGGGCCACTTGCATTTATCTTCCTTTTCCTTCCAAACCCCACTACACAATGCCAAAAGAATTTTAAAATAGTAACAGCTATGGGAGAATAAGTTTCCCTCTTTTTCTGGAAGCCAGAGCGCACTCACTGGCCGAGGGCAGAGGGTCTCCCCACCCCATCCTGAGCTCTGATGCCCTTTGGAAAGGACAGGTATCTCAGCGCGGGGCATGATGGGCAGGCCTGAGGACTGGCTCCCTCCTGGGAATCCCTCAGGCACCTTCCCACGTGCTGGGCATCCAGGCCACTCTCCCTCCACCCCGCCCCACTCTGCTGCAGGCCTGACGGTTCCCTGGAGAAAAAGAAGTGGAATAGAAAGGGCCTGGTCTACACGTCAGCACAGGAGACAGCAGCAGCCAGGTATGAGGCCCAAAGCCGGGCCCTCCCCTCTTCTTGCTTCCAGAATTCTGCGGGCACGTATCTTCCCGCTTCATCACGTCCTTCCTAGCATAAGGGAATAGGGATTCTCTGGAGGCAGAACAGCCTGGAGCAAAGACTCCCTCCACACAGATGCTGCAGGAGTCCCTAAGGAAAAGGACAATGCGTTACTTCATCATCTTCTGGTGCTGCCAGAGCTGGAGAGGCCTGCACATATCCATGCAGAAACTCCAGTCAGCCTGTGATGCCTTGCTCTTAATATGAACAGACTGCAATATGAATGAACATGGACTACCAAACTCCAGACCTTTGGAGAATGTTCTAATATGAAGAAAAAACAAAGAGAGAGAAAAAATTAAATAATACAGGGTACACACACAAAAAAGCCCTTCAAAACATATGATTAGTATCTTCCAAGAACAAACAGAAAGTATAGAACTCATAAAAAAGAGTGCCATTAAATGGAGTAATCAAACACAAAGGAGAAGCTGTACATTAAATATAACTAAGATAAAGTAGTAATTAAAAGGCAGGAAGATAAAATTAAGGAACTCTCCCAGAAAGTGGGACAAACTAAAAAAGAATAATAAAAAGAAAGATAATAAAATTAAAGAAAATGAAGGATAAATACAGAGTCCAACATTCAACTAGGAGTTCAAGAAAAACGAAACAGAGAGGTAAAAATTACCAAAGCGATAATAGGAGTAAATTCTCAGAATTGAAAGATGCTGTGCGTGCAGCAAGTGCTACTGGCCAGGAACCCCCACTTTAAGTAGCAGGTTTTGGAAGGTGGCTGAAAAATCTAAGGGACAAAATCAGATAACATGAAATCAAATAATCCTGCAGACAGGAGAAAAAACACAGGAACCTGGACAAGGAAATGCCCAGGATCATAGATATACAGGACAACTAGGGAACAGTCATTTCAGACCACAGCAGATGGACAGAAACGTATGGAGTTTTTCATAGGAAAACAAAGAAACTAATATTTTTGGAGATTTAGGAAAAGAAGTATTTTAAAGTATTAGAGAGGTCTGGAGAAGTTGGAAAAATAAAATAGCCTTAGGTGCATAGAAAGTAAGCACATTTAAAAAGTCAAAGTCATTATTAATGCTAAGGAAAAAAAGTTGTGCAAGAAATAAAACAGCCTCGTAGAACACCACTGCGTTTAGTATTAAACTATGTGTGTAAGTCACTATTTCAACCAAAATTTGTGCTAGTTTTTGGGAGATTGGTAGAGATTACAAAGTAGATGTTCACAGCAATTAGTATAAAGGAAAGTAAATAAATTCCATTTAAATTTAGTAAAACATGAAACAGTGATGTAAGCATAATTGTTGACCCTCAGAGGATAACAAGCAAAAGAAACTGCTAATTACTTTGAAGGAGGCTGCTTCTGGGGAGGAGAAGGGGTTTGTGAATAGTAAGGCAAGGGGTTGCTGATTTTTGCATACGCTTTTCAGTATTGACCTTAAACTTCCTCTGTGTATTACTCTGATAGAAATTGAATGTGTGTGTGTGTGCACATGTGTGGCTCTATTATGACTGCAGGGAAAATGGTAAAACCTTATTTTCGTGTTCATTCCACTGGATTGTGGCACTGTGGCTAATTCCATCATTTGTTACCCTGTGAAGGGGCCTGCGGGCTTGGGACCTCCGTGCCCATTCCTTGCTGAGCCTGATGAGTTTGTTCCCTGTGGTCCATTCATCTCCACCAGCAGACAGAGCTCTGGCCCCACAGGCCCAGGCAAGGAGATCAAATCAGAAATGGCAACCCAATCTCACCTCTGTCCTTTATTCATTCTGACAAGCCACAAGAAAGGGACACTTGGTACCTTTTTGCAGGCCAGTGGCTAGATCCAGGAGACAGGCTTTTCATCAACGAGGAAAAAAAAATGCTGCTGTTTTGAAAAACCACAAAGTAAACAAAGACAGTTCTCTCCATAAGTCAGTTATGCAATTGTATGGAAGGTTTGGAGCAAAACAGACCCTGCATTATGTCAAGGAGCCCACCCTCTTTTGGGGACGCTCTTGGACTTCCCATCCATAACCACTTCATGTCAAGTACTTCGTAGCCTGTCTCAAATATACACACTGTTTAATGAAGAAACGCAGTGAAGTGGATGATCCTGAATACCCCATAACCTCCAAATAATCACTTGAACTTTTCAAAAGAATTCATTTATTTTTCCAGAGGATTTCCTTTTCTATTTTTTGATTGGGCTAATATTTATTCAAATACCCTAAATCTACCCCCTCTTGCTTCTGTAGCTAATAGCATGGGAACGGGTGCAGTTCAGAAGTCTTTTGCAAATTGGACAAAAGGAAAACTAGCCATTCGTGAGTTCTTCCTGTCCCTGCAAAGGAAAGAAATCTAAGCTCAGACTTAAACTGAAATAATAGTTCCAACATTTTAGAATCTTCTACATTAGCCAAATGCCCAAAGATCAGTTATCCTTTGAATTCATTTATCCCATCCGTTCTTTCATTCATTCGTCTATTCCTTCATTCCTTTTTTTTTTTTTTTTTTTTTTTTAGACAGAGTCTCACTCCGTTGCCCAGGCTAGCTAGAGTGAGTGCCGTGGCGTCAGCCTAGCTCACAGCAACCTCAAACTCCTGGGCTCAAGCAATCCTTCTGCCTCAGCCTCCCCAGTAGCTGGGACTACAGGCATGTGCCACCATGCCCGGCTAATTTTTTCTATATACATCTTTAGTTGTCCAATTAATTTCTTTCTA